>QEWY01000376.1:302880-361593 GCA_006503575.1 Baylisascaris schroederi
GGGGGGGGGGGAGGGGAGGTTGAGCTTTCCCCTTCTACTCTCCATTACCCCCTTCCCCGCCCTCTTCCATTCCGCTCTCCCCAATATGAAATTAAAATGGTTTATGTGGTATATGCGTTGATATATAAGCTCATTTGTTGATTGATGTTTGATTATTTATAAACAGTATTGTCAGTTTTATTATTGCTGCAATTATATTCTCTTTATAATATTTGATTCAATAATTAATTAAGAATATGTTAAGTAGTAATAATTTCTATCCTAAATTCAATTATATATGAAATTTTTTATTTATTTCATCTTTATTGATGTTATGTATTTCTGTTTAATTTAGAGACTGTAATTATTATCACCAATTTTAATTAGTATTGTAATATAATTAACGCATGTTTATGAACAGTGAATAAGTATAGGTAATTATCGAAAATTTTAGATTTATTGTTTTTGAGCATTCGTCGTTTCGTATTGGTGATTGCGCGATCGGTTGTGAGTGGGCTCCGACCAGACTCCTAGGCTCCGACCAGACTGCTAGGCTCCGTCCAACTTATGAGCCTTCGTCGGGACGATGGTGGTATAGTAAGTTCAGGCTGTCTTCCTCGATGGAGATGAATCGACTCCTAAGCATCCGATAAGCAACACTAACCTTCATGCAGTCGCAGAACTCTATTGAGCGGAAATGGAAGAGATATTGGAAAGACATTTATTCACAATGAAGTTTTGTTGAGTGAAGTAAAGTAAAACTTGTTTCTAAGTTTGTATTATTTCAGTTTTGTTTTCTATTATATAAATTTTTAAAACTGACTGAAATTTTATATGAAAGATTCTTTAAGCATAAATTTTTATGGGAAATTTCTGCTATCACAAATTTTTCTACGCTTATTTATGCTTATGGTTGTTTTTGGTTTATGGTTGTTTTTGGTTTATGGTTGTTTCTGGTTTATGGTTATTTCTGGTTTATGGTTATTTTTGGTTTGTAGTTGTTTTTGGTTTATGGTTATTTCTAAAACCTTTTTTTTTCAGATTGCGATATTTTCGATGATTAAGTTCCAACAATTTTTTTTGATATCTATTTGTCGTATTTGTTAGCTGAATAAATTTTTAATCGGTAAAGCTATATTGGTATTCATTTGCATATTCATACGAAGCGTTGTTCACGTAATGAACAGTAAATGTTCGTATCTACCGTAATATTGATTGAATGTGGACAGGTGAATGCGATCAATGATCACCTTTTGATCTCTAGTCGTATACGAATCATCGATAGTTGGGAATGATCCTGAGACAGGAAGGCGTGGATTCGCATTCCTGACCTTTGTAGCGGTCATCAGATGCCTGCTTGGCCACCATTTTCTTCGTTGACCACAATGTCCACTCAACAGCAAATTACGATACCTGCTGTAATGAAATCTTGTCCTTTAGAAGCAGTAATTGAATTATTTGGTCAGGTATGTAATTAATGCATTCGGAATGCTTTTTGCAAGGATTTTCACTGTTTTTTGTGGGGGGAGGGGGTAATAGCTCAGTCAGATGGTGGTTAACGGTCTCTTCAGGTGGATTAGGTTTTGAAGGTCAGTCTGAATAAGTGGATGGTATGCGAGTGCGAATTGTAAGTGTTGGTGACAAATTCACTGAGAATCGTTTATGATTTTTGAATGTTTATGAAGTATAGATAAGTGAGGTGTTGTTTATCTCAAAGTACTTGTGAAGTGAATTGCAGTAACAGGTTGGATGCTTTTAAATATTAGTAAATTTGGTGGAGATACCTTTAAATGCTCTAAATCCCAGGTGAATTTAGTGCTTTTTATCTTCCTTCTGATGGTACGCTTTAAATGGACTCGAAGTTAGCGTCGATAATAGTTTGGAAGGAGGTTAAAATAGACCTCTTCCACTATCCTCCATCAATCCCCCTTCCCCTTCGTTCCTCGATTGCGCAAAGGGGTTTCTGCTTATGCAATTTTATTTGAATTCTCAATTATTAGAGTATTTATTTTGCAGCAGAAATTATTGGGTAAACGAGTATGTCCTCATCGAGTAGTGATGAGTTCGAAGATGCAGAGGATGGATTGGGTCCACTGCCTGATGTGACCCATTCACCACTACAGCCATTCGCCGTTGTCACTCCCCATCGTGAGAGTGCATCAATGTTGCATGCATCACGAGGTTTGAATGAGTCGATGGAAAGACGTGTGGATATTGGTGGCATACAACCATGCACTTCTGTTTATGTGAATATCGTTTCTCCGAGTTCATTATCACCACAACTTGGAAAGGTTGTAATATTTCAAAATATTGTAATTGTAATTGATGGTGGTAGAGTTGTGACTATACCTTCATCTAATATGCCAAAGAGAGGGGCAGAGATCCGCTGAATTTTTCATTTATTCGACATGAATATTTCATTGTGAAGCGATTCAATGTTTCGCTATAATGAAGCGAATATTATTATATCACGTATTAATAAATGGTAGAATATATGTCTGTATAGTATGCTTCGTCGTTGAGAAGGAGTTCTGCGGTATATAAAAATCTTTGCAAAATGATGAATGAATTTTTTTGGATAGGAACCGTTTTGCTTGAGTTGATGTATCTATTATCTGCAAAAGAATGGGTGGTTGGTCATATCGTTGGTTAGTGGTTCATTGGGGGAATGGAAGAGAGGCTTATATAGTGAATTTGTGCGATAACACAGAAAGAAAGGAGAACTGTTCTGTTAAGTAAAATTTTTCTTATCTAATTTTATTAGAGTGATTAATTATAGACGGATGTATCATCGGCATCTCGTCGTGGTCGTTTAAACATCCTTCGTGGTCGTATGAGGAGTGAATTCGGTGGTAATGCAGTGGGAGGCAGTATGGTTAGTGGTTCCATAGAGGACGACACTGGTTCCACAAGTGAGAGCGCATCGTTGGCGTCGTGGGGTCGGAATCTACTGATGGATCATTCAGCAGTTAGCGTTGGTCCATTCTTTCCGGCAGATTCGATGAGCACTAAAGCATTCTCGGCCAATTCATCCACACCTGAACACTCACAGTGAGTCTATCTCATTTTCTATGAGTTAATTTTATTAAAGTTGAAACTGATGGTGATCAATGTGTGTTCATAACCATAATCATACCACCTGTTGGTTACCTTTATCGTTTCGAATTGCCTTCATCAACGTCCTTCCGGCCACGGCCTTCTTTTTCATAGATTTTTTTTGTATATTTCTTGAACATCGACTTCATAGTGGGTATTATTTTATTTCTTTAAAATTATTAGGATTGAACGGTGAACAAAATAACGATTATTTTACTCATTTATTGAGCCGTTTATCATATTTTCTAATGGCTTGCCTTTCGACACCTACAAAGGTACATAGTTCTTTTTTTTCAATGGGGGATCTGCTTTGATTAGTCAGCTTACTTGTTTATAGTCGTATTGACCCGAAACCCTAAAAAAAGTCATAAAATTACAACCCAGGGTTTTTATTACTACCAGTTTTCGTATATATTACGTTTGACGCAACCTTTTCCATGTATTTCTCATTCATAATAAAATTGAAGATGTTCTTTTCTATTAGAAATATTTTATGAAAATTTTCTATATTTTACTAAACGTCGATCAATGGAGCATAAGTTATTTGTACATCGATGTATGTTGTGAGCAGCTCTGTGAAAAAGAAAAAAAAGTTAGTAGTCATAACAAAAAAGCTATGGCTTTACACGTCATCGAACCAAGATGCTTTACTTGACTATTTCGATTATTTAACCAGTTCAGCTATTTGACATATTTGCTGTGGAATTCATTAGCTGTTATGAATTGTAGATGATGATTATTGATTCAGTCATAATTTCAGCACTTTGGGCATGCCGATGAATGAAACTTTGCCACCACCATCACAGCAAAAGGTTTCGGAATCAAATGCGTTTCCAACGTCACCTCCACCTCCATCTGAACCACCACCTCCACTCCCACTTCCACCTTGTTCGAATTGTGTTAACAATATTCGTATACCGCCCCCAAATTCAATACCACCACCATTGCCACCGAGGAAACCGGTATTGAGGTTACCGGCTGCTTTACCGCCTCAACAGATCGCATCTATCATTCCTGAAAGGTATGCAATTCCTTTTAGATGATACATAACGTTTTTATTGGTTAGGTTCCTGTTGAAATAGAGTGATCTAGTTAAATTGTTTTTATTATATGGTGATACGGGCCTCAACGAATGATGTGGCTAAATTGCAATATGGTATTGTGCTTCATTTTCTATTACCAGCGAATCTGTTCTTTTATATGACATTATGCTAGCTGTTTCGTTTGAAAAAGAAGTATAATCATGTTTGTAAAGTTGGATCTGATATGCTCGTACCTCCATATATTGGGAATCCACTCATCTGAGAAGAGATTATATCGCCGCTTTTTGATTGTTTTCTATCCATTGGCGTTAAAGAAAGATGTACCTGGTTTTCTGTAAAATCAGCCGATTAAAGCTTTTATCAAGTGCTGAAGCTTTTTTTCATTTAATTTATCTGAACAAAATAATCTGTAAGGGATTGGTATTTGAATGATTCAGAATTTCTGGCCTGAAAGGTTCTTGGCCTAATATTTTATTAAGGAAAAATACATTTTCTTTTCAGTGTTAAACCTGCTTCAGCTACGCAATCACCGATGAGTGATAACGAACAACAAACAACGCAGTACGATTTATTTTTTTTTTTATTTTAAAAATTTGCCGCAATGTTTTATGAAAGTGGCATGTTTTAATATAGGCGTCAAATGCACCATAATACGATAAGCTTAATAAAGTTGGATTCACAACATTGATAAGCTCATATAAAGCAATTATGTTGACAGTTTGATGCAATACGCAACATATGTGGGCAGATCTTACCTGTCGCTGCCAGTCGTATCAAAAATACACTCCATATGAGCCGAAGTTTTGACTCCGACACATATTTCAGGTGCGACGAACCTCATAGATGTTTGGGTGACCAGTGTATAGGCAGCTGGTCATTGGTCATTGGTTATTTTCATCGAGAGGATTGTGTATGAAAGTTGAATAAATGATCTTAGGTGTGTTAAAGCGGCTGATTTAAGACATCAAAGCGCGTGCTGCTAATCTAATGCAAATGCGGCATTATTGTGGAGATGGTTGGATATGAGGGGATTAGATACTTATCTACTCATCCCCTTAGACCATTGATATTAATGTGGGCATGTTTTATCTAGATTCTTTTTCGCAATATATTTTTTTCTTGAGGAATGATTCGACATCATCGGTGAATAGTTATGCTCGACGTCGAGGGCATGCAAAAACAAATTCATTGGATCGAGGATTAAGCCTAGCAAAGAGTATGAAAACGGGACCTTTCCCTCCACCATCCAACAAGAGCAACTCGCTGAAGAGGGAATGCTCAACCGATGCTGCTGATGTGAATTCGTTTTTATCTCTCGATGGAGGGGAAGAGGATCTAAGGAACAGTGATGCACAAGGAATTATCCATCAGATCACATCTTCCATCCTTAACGATGAACCTCTAAAGTATGTTTTTCTTATTAGGGTGACTTAATATATACAATACCATCTTATTGGCGTATTCCATATATATAAATCTATTTGAATCTGAATACACCTAGACAAACAGTTCAAGCATTCTTAAGCGCTTATATAATCTAACGCTATATTTATTTTTGCCTTTTGTCTTTATCATTATATAATCTTTTTACATTTTTTCGGCTTCGTAGGGTTTTAAACTTCACTCATAGGTTTTGTTTATTATTTTATTCATTAGGTAGGTATCATACTTTGTTTGTTTTGACAAAAATATTTAATTATCAGCATAGTTAAGGTGATCAGTGTCCTTTTTTTACTGCCAAATGGATCAATTTTGTAGGGAGGAATCATCATCATCGGATTCACCATCTCGTTTAGCAAACAACGGTCGACTTTCGGCAGTTGGTGAAGAGCAACCAAGTACTACACCGGCATCGTTATCTGCCTCTCCAACATCCATCAAAGTAGAGAACAAAAATGAAGCGTCAACCCAATCGATTCCACAAGATTCAAAGAAAGTCGAAGTGGAAAAGCTGAAGAGTGCGGATGTTTGTGTTGATAATACAACGGTAAGGTGATTTCTTAAGTGCAAATTAGAAGATTTCAAAGAACTGAAGGATAAATTTCTATTAAAATAAATAAAGTGAAGGAGAAGAGGTGAGAGGGATATCCTCGTTTCTTCGTCTTTTTCCTCGAAGCAATTAAGCAAGCATTTCACGGTTGCTTTTTTTTTTGTATCCGCAATCTTTCATATTACTGCTGAAAGAATTAGAAAGGAGAATGAAGTAATATTCCTGGTGACGTCATTAAATGACTGTTAGCATTCTCGTAGATTATTTTTCTTCAGATCTTCTCATATTCTAATCAAGCGTTTTTTTAGTGGCTAAAGAGATTTCTTTAAGCGTTTTTATTCACAAAATATTCTAATTTATGTTGTTATGTTTAATTGTTTATATTGAATGATCTCAAATAGACGTCTTCTCTTCAAAGGAGAGGGGTTTAGCTTTTTTCTTTATTTATTCACCATTTATGCGAAATTCGAATGGCGGAAATGTTTTTGTTTACCAAGGTAAGTTGGTAGTTTTATGAAGAAACTTCACTAACTGATGTATCAGTGATGGAGCGATTGCGATAGATCTACTCGAGTGGCATTGATCTAACTTTAAGAAAGAGAAATATTAAGTGTTAGGCCAATATTGATGCTGGCATGAGTGTAGTCGTTGAAAAACGGATATGAGAAGCACTTAATGAAACTAAAACTCTTCGGGAAGTGAAACTTATTAGAGGGGAAAACAGTTAAGGGGTTCTTTAAAGCGATATCGAAGTAACAGTAAAATTTCCGGGAACATGTTGCAAACTTCCAATGTGGAATTGTAAAGAATTTGGTACTGTAGAAGGAGTATTCCAGGTTTTACGATCGATTTTAGGTGGTCTTTGAGAGAAGAATTAATGAGTTACAGGTGAGTGAATCAACAAAGGACGTCACATCGATGAAAGAAACGGTGAAAGACGAAGAGGTTCATTTACAACATGCACAATGCATCCCACCACAAGCATTCGTCGATCCTATAACAAGGGATGTTGAGAGACGAATGAGTATGAAAGGACATCAACAAACCGCTAAAGGGTTCATTGCAGATTCTTTTTTTTGTTGTTTTATTTGGTTATATTTATAGGAATATTCCAACAAAATAAAATAAATTTTCATATTCTTTCCTAGTTGGCTCATATATTTGATACAGATGGATGATATGTCTACTTTCGACGATATTAAAATCATTCAGTTAAGAAAAGTAATGATAGGTTTTCCCCTACCGTTATTCAGATTTTTTCAGGGAAAGGGGAGAGAAGGCTCTTGCAACTTTGTAGATTTTACTTTGGCTGAGGCAATTCAAAGTTTGTCGGTAAACCGGGAGGGGATGAAAATTTTTAATATCATCTCATAGAAGTTTTGGAAAAATCTTTAGAAAATAATTGGATGTGGAATTTTAATATTCTCAAAAGTTTTGGTTGAAGATAGATTTTCATAAAATTATGAGAGCAGAGGAAGAAATTTACAAAAGTTTTATTTAAAATGTAGAGGTGAAGAAGATGGCGCAACATCGCAATCACCGTCAGCAAGTGGTGGTATCGAACGTGCAGCAACATTAGTAAGAGAATATGGTAGTTTCGCATCAGGACTTCTTCGTGGTGCGATATCGAGGGCGAGGAGTGTTGTATCATCAAGGTGAATTATACCGTTGCTTAAGAAATTATTATATTATTTGATTGATCTGAATTTTACTTCCTTACGTTCGCTGTTTATATTGGTCGACATTAATAATTATGCAAACCTGATGACGTTTTTTATTTCTCTTCCTTGCTGAGCACATTTAAAATCCGAAATATTGGCATTGGTTTTAGTTATTTTATTGCTACAAATATTAAAACGATATCGAGAATATATGTTATTGTATTAAGTGGTTCTATTTTAGAGTATTTTTAATAATCAAAGATAATATTTGAATGCTGAGATGCGGTTGTAAAGCTCACCGTAAAATTTAAAGAGTGTTCTGTAGTGGGGCTGCTTCAAGACTACCAAAGGAAGAGGAAGACAGTTGTAACGAGAGTGATAAAGAAGAGGCGATGGTTGATAGTATTCCCATAGTTCGACCAAAGAGCGCTAAAAAAGGACCATTCGATTTCGATGGCACTCGACTAGTGCAAGAACTCAACAATGAACACACGGTTTGAGCTCTATTCCTTTTCATGAAAATCATCTCTAAAAGTACTAAGTTATATATGAATGTTTTTATGAGGGAGGGGTAAGAGGGGGGCAATATAGTTTTTGGTGGTACCATGTTCCAAAAAGCACTAAAAGTAGTGGGCTAGTAATTGGTTTAACCACTTCTCGTTCAAGTAGTATAGGTATATTCATCCTAAAAGTTTATTTAATGGTTACTGGTGGATTAGTGGCTAAAATTTTGACTTGGTTAGTCACGTTGCGGAGCTTCGATGATCATATTGGAGGAAAAGGGAAATACAGCATCGTTCTCGTTTAATAAGGCTAATGGCATTTGCGATTGAAGGAGATATGCTAGAGCAGAAACAAATCCTTATTTTATCTTAGAGGGAATAATAGTTACGATGTACTGTTGATGAGTTCTATTGCCCCTCATTCGTTTCCCACCCTTCCCTCTGCCTTCGGGAAGAAGTCGAAGGTTTCGAAATTCAAGGATTGATGGATTTCGTGTAATATCGAATATGATGATAAACTATTTCAAGCATTTATTGAAGGATATTCACTTTTAGGGTGCAATTTGGTGCATGAAATTTTCACTATGTGGACGTTTATTAGCGACAGCTGGTCAAGATAATATAATCCGTGTTTGGGTATTACGTAATCATCTCACATATTTCAATACGATGCGTGAACGTTATAATGCACATTCGAAGAAAACATCAACTGTTTCTATGGGTGAAAATTTATTGCAAAAGGCAATGCAAGAAATTGAAAACGATTTTCGCTCTTCATCTACTACGGTATAATTATTTTTATTTTTATTTTTTGAAATGATTATTTATTCGTTTTTTGTTTTTTTTGTAAAATAAACTTCCGTAAATTTTACGTTGTTGAAACGCGTTAAGTAGACAGTTCTGTCTATTTCTTTATTAGCTTCAAATAGATAACTATTGAAGGTTTATTTGTACTTAATTTACATCAATGTTTATAGTTGTATGCTTTCAGTTGGGTGAAAGCATGGAATCATCGGAATGTCGTGATGAAGAGTTGGGTGCCGAGAATTGTCTAGTAATGGCACCTAAACCGTTATGCACATACCGAGGTCATACAGCCGACGTTCTTGACCTCTCATGGTCTCGAAGCTATTTCATTCTTTCGTCGGGTATGGATCGTACCGTAAAACTTTGGCATCTATCAAGACCTGAATGCCTTTGTTGCTTTCAACATATGGATTTTGTTACGTGTATTGCTTTTATGCCAAAGGTGGGCATTTTATTTATTTTTCCTCTCCATTGCTTTTCCTTTTCTGCTTTCTGCTACCATTGCCTGAAATATTTGCCACCTTTGGAGAGGAAGGAGTTAGAAATGACATGGGCGAGACGTGGGAAGTATACGTATGAAATCTCTCCCTTCTAGATGCAAGCTTCTCATCTGATTAGAGTTATCGATATGCTACTATAAAGGAAAGCGTTTTAAGTTGCTGTTTCCTGCGGGATTTCCTCTTTCATTTTGGTTGGATGATTATAGCTGGCTGGGTCGACATCATTTGCTATTTGGAGCGCAGACTATGTTTATTTTCTATGCGACGTTTCATAATCGTATATTCAAATTTGTCAAAATTGTGAATATTTTGTATTAGGATTCGAATAAGGTCATCTGCTGAATGATTAGGAAAGTGATCGGTGTTTTTGGCTGTGAAAAGAGAGCGAGTGGGGAGAAGCGATGTGATTGAAGCTTCTCATTTAGATGTTCTATTGCACTTGCTGATGATTTATTTATTGTGTAGGATGATCGATATTTCCTGTCGGGCTCTCTCGATGGGAAACTACGATTGTGGCATATCCCGGATAAGAAAGTAGCATTATGGAATGAGGTGGAACAAGTCAAATTCATAACTGCAATTGCATTTGTGAAGAATGGTCGATTTGCTGTAGTGGGTACATATGATGGCAGATGTTTTTTCTATACCACCGATCAACTCAAATATCATACGGTCATTGATGTACGATCGAGCAGAGGAAAAAATGCAAGAGGACACAAGGTTTATGCTATTTTCTATTATTCTTATCATGTTTGACAATGAAACTTCGTGATTTCGAATTTTATTTTGAAATCAATTCTGATTTTTCTAAATTTAAAAGAAAAAATTTAAATTAATCCGATTTTCACTCGATTTCCAAAAATTCTTCTGCTGTTTTGATCGAATTTTATGTTATCTTTTTCAAAATATATAAACAATCGAATGAATCAATAAGTTTCATTTGTAAGATTTGGTCTTTAAGTGAAAATATTGGCAGTATTCTGTCCTCACAACAACCTGAATGTTTGAACATGAGCAATTGTGGCTAAATTATTTTTTATTGTTTTGTATTCTTTGTTCTTTCATTCCAGGTAACCGGATTGGCAGTACATGGTGATAAATTGTTGGTTACATCGAATGATTCGCGAATACGTATGTATGATCTCCGAGATATGGCACTTACTTGCAAGTTCAAGGTTCTCTACATTCTTTTTGGTCTTACTAAACTTTTTTTGCAGTTTGCGAGTTGCTATTTTTTGGAGTTACTAATTGTGTTTATTGTATATTCAGGCTTCGATATCCCCATCAGACAGGGTAACCATCTCCACGGTCTCTCACCATAACCTTTGGCAGGTTTCTGGGTTGCCCTACAAGGCTTACAAGCTTGCGATCGAAGAACCTCCTTGGTTTTCAGAACTGAGACCCAACTTCATCATCAGAGATGTTTCGGACTTCCTGTTTCATTGCAGCATTATTGCTGTTTGATAGGTTGTGTCCCGCGTTATGTAGGGCTATGCAGAAACTGTGCGAAGATCATCACCTCTGTACAGAGGATTCAGGAATCTTATAGGATTCTGGACGTAGACATGTAGAGCGATTGTGCGATAAATGTGAAAATCGATTTTGTGGTGTAGATATAGATTGTAGAAGGATTGGTTGCTGTGATTATAGGGTGCACAGAATGAAAGAAGCCAAATAAGAGCGTCGTTCTCACCTGATGGTAAACACATCGTGTGTGGCAGTGAAGATCGATACGTTTATGTGTGGACCACCGCCGATTTGCCATCTTCACTTGCCGTACGCAAAGATCGCAATGATTCTTGGCAACGTATAAGATGTAATCGTTTTTATGCTCGTTAAATATGAACTTTGTGGAAAAAACGGAAGTTATAGTGTTATTTGTGGCATTCAAGGAGACTGGAAAGAAATTTTTGGGTTTAATGGAACAGCCGAGTAGCGGCACATTGAAACCAAAACCGCCATGCATTCATCGGTCGAGGATATAGTATATCACTCACCTAATTGACAGCCGTCGAATCAGTCAAAGGGATATCCATTTGTTTTAATTTTAAGGGAAAAATTATATGCTTACAAATTTGAAGGGGAATTTTCCCCGTTCGTAATGACTGGAAAGCTAAGCAAAGTGTTCCATTTGTAATAACTGACCGGAAAGCATTTTCAGTTAAGTTTATTTATGCTTTATAATAAGTTGGCATTGGTCAGTTTGGTCGGTGGTATGGCCGAAATTAGTGGAGGGTAATCGAAGTGCAGCTATCGCCAACCGGAAATGGGCTTAGTGTGGGCCTGGCTTTGTTCTTATACAGATTAGATCTGTTTTCAGGTCATTCGGCGTGCGTTTCGGCGGCAATCTTTGCACCACGACCACAATTATTTTTGTCATTGTTGGAACAACGTCGTAGTGGTACCGAAGAGCGTAGATATGAACCAGGGGCTCATCTGAAAAATGCTCAAGAACGACAGTTACATGGTGATGTGATCATATCGGCTGACTTAACTGGTTCGATAAAAATTCTCGTCAACAGGACAAAGATTAAGGCTGGATCATCGAATTTCTTTGCCACCGATATTCCGTGATGTTTCGTTTTTTGTGGATTTCCTTGTGCTCTAAGGTTATCATTCATCAACTGCATTTGCTTAGAAATTGTATTACTTTTCAAAAAATATCACTTCGGATGCATTCGGGAAATTGGTATAGTGCTTTCTAACATCCTTATGCGATCAGAGTTTGCTGTATCAATGTCCGCTTGGTGTAGAAGATGGCGCAGAGCGTAAATTCAGCGTATCTGAAGAATAAGAAAAGGGAATTTATGGAAAGGATCGTTTAAGATTGCACTACCCTTCATCTATCTTCTTTTGCCCGATTTTGATTCGCCTATTACGTTGATGATAGAAGCACAACGTGAAAATTGCCGAGTTTTTCTCATTGCATTTTCGACTTGCCGTTTCATTCATTGTTTATTTTTATGGTGCGATATTTTTGCGAATTAAGAGGGAAAGGATTTATAATTAATAATATTGAGAAAATAAGCATCCATTTGTTTTAATTTTAAGGGAAAAATTATTTGCGTACAAATCTGAAGGGGGATTTGCCCCGTTCGTAATGACTGGAAAGCTAAGCAAAGTATTCCATTTGTAATAACTGACCGGAAAGCATTTTCAATTAAGTTTATGTATGCTTTATAATAAGTTGGCATTGTTCAGGTAGCGGTGACAGTTTGGTCGGTGGTATGGCCGAAATTAGTGGAAGGTAATCGAAGTGCAGCTATCGCCAACCGGAAATGGGCTTAGTGTGGGCCTGGCTTTGTTCTTATACAGATTAGATCTGTTTTCAGGTCATTCGGCGTGCGTTTCGGCGGCAATCTTTGCACCACGACCACAATTATTTTTGTCATTGTTGGAACAACGTCGTAGTGGTACCGAAGAGCGTAGATATGAACCAGGGGCTCATCTGAAAAATGCTCAAGAACGACAGTTACATGGTGATGTGATCATATCGGCTGACTTAACTGGTTCGATAAAAATTCTCGTCAACAGGACAAAGATTAAGGCTGGATCATCGAATTTCTTTGCCACCGATATTCCGTGATGTTTCGTTTTTTGTGGATTTCCTTGTGCTCTAAGGTTATCATTCATCAACTGCATTTGCTTAGAAATTGTATTACTTTTCAAAAAATATCACTTCGGATGCATTCGGGAAATTGGTATAGTGCTTTCTAACATCCGTATGCGATCAGAGTTTGCTGTATCAATGTCCGCTTGGTGTAGAAGATGGCGCAGAGCGTAAATTCAGCGTATCTGAAGAATAAGAAAAGGGAATTTATGGAAAGGATCGTTTAAGATTGCACTACCCTTCATCTATCTTCTTTTGCCCGATTTTGATTCGCCTATTACGTTGATGATAGAAGCACAACGTGAAAATTGCCGAGTTTTTCTCATTGCATTTTCGACTTGCCGTTTCATTCATTGTTTATTTTTATGGTGCGATATTTTTGCGAATTAAGAGGGAAAGGATTTATAATTAATAATATTGAGAAAATAAGCATTATTATATTCGATATTTTATTACAAAAAGAAAAAAAATAGAAGAAAAACTGGGTGGCATTTTAATTTGGAGATTTTGCTTATCGATGATCAAATCGTATCAGTGCTAAAATTTTTTTTTTTTGGGATGAAAATGAAAATTTTTAAACACTAATTGTTGGGAAGTAAAGTGTCATACGCGGAATGAAATTCCAGTTTGAGCTGTTAGAGCTTCTCAGCGTGCAATTAATCAAATGAGGGGAAAGGAATTAATCGCTGAAAAATTTAGAGAACGAGTTAGTTGTCAATATTCGAAGAGGGAAAGTGTTTTCGCTTCATTCCTTCGTTGATTTAGTCGTATCTATAAATATCTAAATTCTATTCTGTTCTTTTCTTCTCAGTTCCATTAACGAATTACATTCAGATTTTTGCGGGTAATTTTCTTTTGAAGTTTAAGGTTAGAGAATTATGTCGATATAAAACTATAGCATTTTAAGGACATGCCAACGATAAGTTAGTGATATCGGTGTCGTTCGATTATACAATCTTATCTCTGTGGTCTCATCGTGCTGGGATTTTGCCAATAACTGTAGAGATGCATTCATTGGCTTCCATAAATATTCATTTCATTCGCTACAATTTTCTTCCTATCGAATTGGTTGGGTTTCAATTTTGATTGCCGTTTTCGGACTGTCTCTATTCTCTTTGGAGAGGTGCTCCACTTGCATTATTTTTCTATGATTTGTAAATATTAATGTTCCCTTGTTTCATTGGATATTTTTCGGGTTTATGGTTATTTCTTCCAATCTTTGGAGCCCATTGAGTTTTGTTATTTTTCATTAAGCGGGTATGATAAGCAAACGCATTAGGTTGGGATGGATGGTTTTGATAGGTAGTTTTATCGATACGTAGATGTGGCATGAGGATTACATAAAGCAATTGAAAGGAGATGTCTCAATCGTACGGAATTTACAACGCTTCATTTCGGTGAATTTTAAATGAAATTTTTTTAGGGGTAAATTTTTTAAATTATAAGGACTATAGTAATGCTCGTTTTTATAGCTTTCTCTAGTGGAGCTTAGTGGAAGTTAAGTTTATTTTTATTCGAGCATTTTCTTCGTTACTATCGCTTCTTCCCTCCTCCTTCACTTCCCTTCGCTTACTTTTCTCTTATCCCCCCTCTTCACTTTCTTTCAAAAGCATAACTTCGTTCTAGAATGCTCTATTGAGTTCTATTTTATATGGAAGTATATTATTTAGAAAGAAAAGAGATTATTTGCTTCAAAGTTGGTTAGCGAATTATTGAGTGCATTTAATTGCGTTTATATTTCATTGGTAGCTTAAATTTGCATTGCATTATGGTCATACTGGGATGCACTTGTTGACAGTTAATCATCACCACATTGTCTTCTAGTCTATTTTCGTTATACGCATCGACCATTTCTAGAATGAAGGAGATTGTAATCTCATTGATATATACATTTGTATGGAAATGCTAAACGCGAACTTATTATTTAGTTATCGTTGAGGGGATAGAATCTACTAGTATAGTTTAGAAAAAAATTTGTGATAGAAATAGTAGTATCGGTTGAAATTTAGCGAATAATTTTTTGTTCAATTGAAGAAGATTGCATAAAATTACTTTGGGCTTATGGGCTAATATTTGAAGATCTTTTAATAAGAAAGCTGGTTCTATATGGTTCTATATAGGTGGAGTTGTATTGACTGATTGACTATAGTGACTAAATAGAGAATCATATTTGATTGGAGGTCGTGGTTTATATATAAATATGCTAGTAAACTTCATTAAGGTAGTGATGATATTAGATCTCTTGGCCTATAATTCTTCTTCTCTTAAGATAGTCTAATAGAGGATAGACCTCTAATTTTGATCGGAATTTATAAGATTAACTAAAAGAGTTTATCTATTGCACTGATAAACGATTATATAAGATGTAATATTGATTTATTGGGTGGTCAAAGTTGTTCGAATTATTTGTTGTAATGTATACAGTAAACTCGTTGATATTACGCATACATCGCTACTGGTAGATATGGAAGTGCCTTGTTGCGATAAATTATTTGACTTCACCATTTGAGAGATCACTTTGCAATTTGAGTGGTTTACTCTTACCACGATAATATTTCTTATTGCTATCGAGTTTTGTATTTTTGTCTCATTTTGTAAGACGTATTTATCATTACTTTGTTGTGCTAGTATATATATATATATATATATATATATATAAATTGTAAAGCAATAGAGCTGATGTTTGCTGCTTTCTTTCTTGTGGCATGGGAAAGACCCTGGCAATTGCGGCATACAGGGTTGGGGAAGGAGGGAGGGGGGACACCATTTATATGAGTGCTTTATTATGCAGATGTTAGTGCTCGACCGTGTGTTGCATATGACGAGCAGAATTCGTCTCTCACGAATGCTCTCATCGAAAGGTGCTCCATCAGAAATGTCCGCGGAGCACGTTGTACCTGTGGAATCCACCAAAGGGGAATCAGCTCCGGAGCCATCCTCCTTAGAGAGTGTCGGAGTGGATGCATTAAGCGTGGATGCAATGCTCGACAATGTGATCGAGAAACAAGCCTACAGCAAGGAAGCACTCACCAAATTAAAGTAAGTATTTCGTATACGTTAGTGGTATCGGGATTTCTAACGGATTTAAAGGTGTTGATATATATTGCAGGAGGAAGCTAAGCTGCAGTTTTTTTATTATTTCAAATTAAATAGTTCAAATCTACGGCTTATGTGGTACGGATCTTTTCGGTATATTCCCAGGCATTTGAGTATATGAGCTGTATTTCTTCTTAGAGAGCAATTTTTTCCTTCAATATTGTTTCTATGTGCAAAGAATTGGTTCCATTGGTTGAGGTTTCGGAGAGTTGAGAACGTATTTTGGTGGATGATTTTTTGGTCACAGGAATTAGCTAGCCAGGTTATGCGAGTGCAATTAATATTGCTTGCTTATGTTTACTTGCCTAGTTGCGACTGTTAGGTGTGTCTTCAGTGTATACCATACGACATGATGAGATGGGATAGTCGGTGTTTGTCATCACTAATGAAATTAGCATTGAACGTTGGCGGTTGCTTTTATTTATTAATGCAATAAAGTGGTGTTTTATTACCCATTATTATAGGTTGGACACATACCCATTTTATGTGGAACGTGAATGGTGGAAAGAAGGTAAACGAATGACATTTTGGTCGACATGGCGAATGCTCAAAGATGTCAAACGAAGACGAGTACTAGCAGAGTTGGGTCCTGACAGAATGCGTTTGAAGGCGTTAAAGTCGAATACAATATTGCCTCAGGCAATACGTGACGAATGTGCAGAGCGATTGCATAATATGGATAGGTACTCAAGACCGAATCTCATACTTAATATGTGTCAGTTCACAGGAAGACAACGTGGCAAAATTAAGCCCTATCGGGTCAACAGACATATTTTCAGGTATGTTAACTTTGCTTCAATTATAGTTGGGTTTATTGAAATTGAATGATTTGTCATTCCGTTCGAATCGACTTCGGAGGCGTTGATCGCATATTAGTGGCACTGTGAGCTTTCATATTCTCCCAAACATTGATGGAAGTTTCTCTGATTTATGATTTCGCTTTGGATAAAACAATATTCAGTTAAATCTGGTTTTATAACTTATTTTATGAATTGTTTTCATTGACGGGTTGAGGCAATATCGCCGTTTTTGAATTGTTGGCTGAGAGATGTTTCTGGGTAAATTACCCGGGTAAACCACTCTTCCGGGTAAATAATTTCCAGATAAAAGCCACTCTCAGAAAAGTTCTCATTATGCTTTATCTAGAATGGCCTTATAATTTTCAATAACATCATGCCAATTGGAGGTTGGTGATAGCAATATTTTGGTTGGTTTAGCTTCGATTAGAATGCTAACAATTTTATATGGTGGTGAGTTAGTTGGTTGTTTTCTTCAGGCGACTAGCAGATCATGGTCAATTGAGTGGAGTGCAACGTGCGATGTGGTGATCGACGAATGTGATCTCTTCAGTGATTTATTTTAGATGTTTAGTTTGAATAAAGAGGTGTAAACAGTTTTATCTCTCCTCACATAGAGTGGACGGTTGCATTCCGTATCTATGTTATTTGCATCATTTGTGTTGTTGTGTTGTTTGCTGTTGGTTTAATTTAGAAGTTTTATGTTTACTTCATCATACAAGCAATATTTCAGCACAAATGGGTATCTATCTACCTATAAGTTTAGTTAATATCCATCCGGTTATAAAATGGGTTTAGAAATTTTGTGGACAGTCGATGGCCGATTAGTTGATTTCTGAATAAATGTATGGATATGTTCCTGAGGAAATCCGACTTCAGAATCAGTAATATGACAGTAGGTAAGTTAGGATCGTAGGCAAGTATTGTATTGTTAATCTTTCCTAATTGAGTTGATCATTGAAATAATCTTGCAGCGAAAGTCTTTCTATGTAATGTACTCATCTCTTTTCGATGTTCTATGCAACACGCACAACTCTTGTCTAGTTGAAGCTCGGCGAAAAACCTTAAGAAAGAAGAAAAAAGGAAAGGGGGGTCGATGGTACTTTAAGTTTTTGGTGGGGTTAGTTAGTGGAATTTCAAATTATTAAAGACAACAGGATTAGTGGTGTCTTACGTTATTATGTCTGTCAGTTGTTAGCTGACGTTTGATCGTTGCAACAGGGAAGGCTTCTATTATTTGCGATTCTGAAAGGAAATGATCAAAGAGCTGCCACCCGGTTGCCCCTATTATCCCTCCATTCCCCTTATCAATTAGTCACTGCTTCGCTTGGATGTTTTTGCGTCTACTACTTTCTGTTTTCAGTAATTCAGCAGTGTGGAGATGAAGCTTCTTGTTTCGGTGACGCTTCTGCTGTTCGTAGGTAATTTTTTCTTACTTTAATTTTTAATTTACTGCAAATATATATGTTGCTTTGCTTTGTTTGCAACCATAAATGTAATGCATCTGTACAAGATAAACTCAGTAGTTGGTTAAGTTAATTAAACATTTCAGTGGCAACGTATGCCTCGTCGGTGTACTTCACAGCTGCACCTACATCAGTGCATCTTCCGAAAGATGCAGTTCTAAGCGCTGCGGAGATGCCGATATTGAATAGTTTCTTACTGGGTTTGTCATCGAAGGCTCCATCGACCTGGAAAGGCACCGGCGATCTGTTCTCAAGGCCTAAAGCGCTCGCAGTTGGTGTGTCTTAATTTAGTCGCATTATTCATTTATGGAATGCACTGTGAAAAGTTGATATATGACGGAAGCTTCTGTGTATGTACTCGTTTGCTGCCTTCGTTTGTTTGCTAAGTCATTTCTTATGTGATCTGACTAGGCAGAATGTCATGCCAAGCATCACGGCACTGTTTACTCTTTTGATAAGTTGGTCTGGTTAAGGACTATCCTTCCTTGTTTAGAGTGCTGTAAGGAGCTTCTTGAAACGTACGGATTGTAGATTATTGTTACCTTTTCAGAGAATGATGAGATTCCATTTAAATTTCCACAGTCATCACTATTGGTCATTATTTTTAAGTCAGTTTTGCGCCGTAATCATCAGCTGTTCTTCTTAGAATGTTTGACATTCAGCACAAAAACTTAACGAAGGTATTGGTTGAAAATATGAAATTCCAAATGCTTTTATGCTGTTATACTTTATAATGGTCGATTCTTATTCTAACCAGAAGGAAAATGCATCTTTGGAGTGGATTTTAGGATGTTTCCAGTGGAATAAGAGGAAATGATGATCTCCCAAAAATACAGATTTCTTTTAGTATCAGTGATCGGTGTGCAAACGATGTCACTATCTCCTCTAAGAGCAATCTACACGTTGAACGGTGACGTTACGAATGTGGATTCTGTGAGCGAAACGTTGAAACAAACATTTGGCAATAGATTTGAATGGATAGAAGCAACGTCGGGAAAGATCAGTGGTACGAATATTGCAACTGCAGCGAATGGGGAGCAAGAGAGGCAGATTAAGGCACACGTAGCTCCGCTGCGAGGTGAAATCCAGGACATTTATAAGATCGCCGATTCGGTTGGTATTTAAGTGCTATTGAATTATCATCTTACTAGCAACTTGATCGCTTGTTTGTGAAATGAATTATTTACTACTTTGATGGCGTTGATCCCCAATATGAGCTGTAAGGTGGTGTACTGCTCTTATGATTCCTTGTGAAGTACAGTAATTTTTTATTGGAAGTTATTACTCGAGGAGGGTGATTTATTGCAAAGGTTGCGACCATAGTAGTGGAGGGGGGATGGAGGGAAGTGGAAAAGAGGATCGCCGTTTAGGTGGTGCAACTTAACCTGAAACTTGCTTTATTCGTTTCATGCAAGAAAATTCCTTCATGTTTTTTTTTAGTTTTGCGAGGTTGGGCTGGGAAATGTCACAACTACATCGTGGATGCGTTTTTTAAAGTACCACTACGCAAGTTGCAATTCCAGTTTGGTTATCGAGTAAAATATTGCATTATTATTTTGGTACTCATTAACTGTTTGGATAGAGCGTTTGTTTGCGAATTGTCTATAATATCAGGCAAAGTCTTATTCGAGTGACATGGTTTGTATTTGCAAAAATATCCTTTGTTATTTTATTAGCTTTGTTTTGCAGGTAATTTTTGCTATAGAATCATTGAAGATTTAGCAGTGATTAATGAAATTCCTAAAATGTTTGCACTATTATGGTGCATCTACTGCTTTGAACTATCTACCCTCTTCGTAACCGTGCAATATTTTCTCTAAAAAGCATCATTTCATACTTGATAATAGCCTGAGCAAAACAACAGGTGTTTCAAATGACTTGGAATAGAAGTCGATAGCTGTTGGAATCGAATTTTGAAGGGATGAAATATTCGTCGAGAATGAAAGCCTTTACTGAGTGAATATATCGAGTTATTTTTTCCACCGAATAGGGAATTTACGTTTTTGCAGTTGAAGAAATCAGGTGCTCAACTTTCGGTATCGACACCGACATTTATTATGATCCGAGTGACGGGCTTACCGATCGCAGCACAAATTTCATACGACGATTACAAGAACGGAGTGGAAGAACTTGAATCAGCCATCGATTATCTCACAGAAGCATTATCAACTGCATATGGAGATCAGGCACTTGTTGAAGTGACCACCGAACAAAGCCCTCATGTTGTGAACGTTGATGCTTCACTGTTGCCGCATAAGATTCGCAAAAGAGAGGTTCACTTTCTTTTTTTTGGTTTGAAAGGCTTTCAGTTTTAGAGTAAACGGAGGTCATTGTGATTTTGTTGCTTGTGATCGTCGTGGAACAAAGATAAAATATAGCCATAATTGACTAGTGTGTTATTTAATAAGTGTGTTTTTATTTCAGATACTTGAGCTTTTATCTTTACGCTGTCTTCCCTTCGATTAATTAAGTGCCTCCGGCATTGAAGTGAAGATGAGAGGAATGCATCTTTTCCCCGTTATGCTTCCACTCTTCTTTCAATCATTTTTCAGTATGAATTTTTATTTAGATTCTTTTCGGATGATTCTTTTGCTCAATTGTTTTATTTGTGTATTTTAAATTTTAATTGAAAACTAACTATGGTTTTGCTTCTCGAAGAAAGAGCAGTGAGAACATTTCTCTGCAGCTCTTTTGGCTCATAAAACGCTCAAAAAGTATTTGAGAGTATTGGAATCATATCAACTAGAATAGAAACATCTTTGCTTTCAGGCGTTGACTGCTTTTGGGGCGCATATCGTCGAAATTCGTCGCGCACTCAACGTTTATCAAGTGAGTTGATTTTATTTACCTATCATTATTCTATTGCTTAATTTGGTTTTAGGTGCATTTTCATTAATTCATCCTGAAATTGATTTAATAATTCGGGATTTGATGCTAAAATAAATTATATCTTGGTGATTGTATAAGAATTTATGTTTTGATTATGAACTAGTTAGAGAAGTTTCCATCTTTTGAGGGAAAACATTTGCGAAGATAAAAATCAAAAATGAAAGTGTTGATAATGGTATCTTTATTTTAATTTTTATTATTTTATGACAAATTTTTAAATTTTCAAGTAGTTAATCGATCAGTTGGTGCAACTCCGTCGTTGTCTTCCCTTGCTTTAGAATATTTTAATGAGCAAATCTGTAAGAAATTTTTCCGAAAAAGTTTGCGAGTAACGGCTAAAAAAGATCGCCATTTATGTCTATTGAAGGTGGAAATTCCCATCTGTTATTCTCTTGAGTAATTGAATTCGCGTAAAATCTTAATGGAATGTTTTATTTCGTCTCTTTTATTCGACAGCTTGTGATTCCAATTTATTTTGGTTTTCATATTGCAGATTTGAGATCGCTAAAATCGTTCTCATAGCTCTCCAAGTAGAATAAGTGTTATATGACGTGGAAGAAATGAAATTGGGATATTAATCGATCAAATGTTATAAATAAAATATGATAAATTACAGTTCACTTCATCTGACTATCCAGCAATATTCGCCATATTCGCAGGTGTTATTATAATTCTTGCAATAGCTGTACTCTTCATTGCGATCGGTATTTGGAATATGGATCCTGGCAAGGACTCAATTATCTATCGAATGACAACCACAAGAATGAAGAAGGACTGATCTCTTCCGATTTGATGAGCTATAGAAAGAGACGACGATCCGGAAGGAGATGTCTTTGAGGGATCCTTGAAGTTGTTCATTTCCAGTAGCTAATTAGCAACGGTCTTAATGCTTCTTATTTGTTTCCTCGAGATGTATATTGCATTTGTTAAGTACTTAAGTTGAGTGATTCCAAATTCGTTGCAGTGTAATTGGAAGGGATGGGGAGATGGGTCGATGATGGAAGGGAAGAGGTGATCAGCTGAGAGTACTTCATTAGTAGAAGGTGGTATTGCATTCTCTTAGACTTTACCTGTGGGGTGAGAGTCTGAGAATTTATATACTTCTACTGTTGTTTTGCAGTATCAAAATGAAGATATGGCGATCGTTACTTCCGGGAGATTTTTGAAATAAAAGGATATGAATTCAAGGTGGAATTGTGATTGCTTGAATTATTTATTCATCGTAAAATTAATATAAACGATATGCGACAATATAAACTTATGAACTGTTTGTTATTTTTATACGTTTTAATTAATAGTATTGTCAATGTCTCTAACTTCACGCTGTATACGAATAAATTGATCAATAAAGTGATATAATTGTGATGGCAATGAAGGAGTCAAAAAGGAGTCATTTGAGTCAAAAATCAAGGGAGAGAATTCCACTAAATCAAGATGGATTGGTAACAATCAGTGTTGAATTATGCCCCCAAAAAGGTAGACTTTATAATCATTGATCGCTTCTTGATAGTTCATGTTGATTAAGTAGGAATTCACTCCACTGAAATAGTTTCTTAAAGTCTTTCACAGTAAAGCGATGTTTCACTCTTGGAACGCCAATCACTCGATATATTTCGATGTCGTGGAGTGGGTGGTGGTGTAATACCACGAGTCCTATTATGGCCTCTTCCACCTCGTGTTTCTCGTTCCACTCTAAAATAGGCCGGGTTGCGTAGATAGGCTAACTCACTTAGATCGATGAGACTACGTCCAAGTTGTCGTGATACCTGCAATAATGAAATATGCTGCTTTTAAAATTTCCATCAACATCGAATAGGCAGATTCTGCGAGGAGGGAGGGGGAGGGGGACAAACATGTATTTGCTTTCCACTCAACCATGTCCTATGAATTCTGGCCAATTGCGTGTCATATATGCCATTTGAAAACAGGGTATATCTTTGTTCAATTAAATGCTTAACAAGTCATATGCGCCGAATGAAAGATTCATGTGAATCGCGGATATACGTGTGCTCAGATATCCGGCGATATGCATCCAATGGTGTAATGCCAATTCCTTTTACCACAACATATATGTTTGGTGGTCTATTTGAAATATTTCATACGTTTTAATGAAATATTTCAAATAGAAAAACAAAAAAAGATGGAAAATTTACCACAGGATCGTCACGTAATCGTACACATCGTGTAGAAGAATGGGCGAATTGATCTGCTCGATTGATACGTTTGAAGGCACCACCTCTACAATGAAATGAAAAATTATGGAGTTAATGTTTTGAATTGTTTCTATGGAGCTGAATTGCATTCTACTGTTGTCTTACAACTTGTAGATAAAATCTTGTCGACTATCACCAAATTAGTCGAGATCGGTTAATCCGGAGCCAAAATATGGTTCATCCGGAGCCAAAATACACTGTAGGCCATATCGTGTTTCCGGTTGTCAACCGTTGAAGTATACGCTTTGTGCGCATACACACCAAAAAGCCAAAAAAATTTTCATAGAAATGAAACCGTCTGGAAGTCAAGATATCAGGTCGGACGTTTGTACAACTGAAAACTTTTTGTGCATTCACTATAGACAATATAAGTATAGAATGAGTGCAATAACAATAGGCAGCGATCCACTTGCGTAATGCTCAAGTTGGTGGTTATGAAGTTGAAATATCTGCTGAAAACAATTACAAAACAAAAAGACCCATAAATTAGTGCTGAATAATGCATGAGTAGCATACCTGGGTTGTCTACTACTTGAGTATGGTGAATTCGATGTGGTATAATGTGACGACGACGTGCAACTATCGTTCGATAGAGCATTCGATTTTTCAGCCAGTGCAGCTGTCGGTGTTATAAATGAAATCTCATCGCAGCGTATTTGTGAATCGGCACTCGTCGACGAGGATGCTGTCTCGGATCCTTAAAAGTGATCGAAATTAATGATTTGCATATGTAATATAACAATATAACCTAATGGAACTATTAATTAAACAATCTTTTATTATAGAACAATATGGATAATCCAGGTGATTGCGTGATCTCATCCAAAAGTTATATAACTAGGAAAAAATAAGGATGATATGAGTATGTGCTAGGAATACACAAAAATTCTGACTCCGGAGTCGAAGAATTTCCTACAGTATTTGCAAATTTGAATTTTGGCTACCTTGTTTAGATGCACAGGTTATAATTACATCGCGGTTCCGTTGGCACTGCGATTAAAAAAAAAACCTGTTTAGTACGATCCTTGCATATGCAAATTGACTGGTTATGTTTGATCGTGTTCAAGCCTGGATAGCTGATCAAAAAATATAAAAATATAGGAAATACGTCATTATAGTGACAGCCTCTAGAATTAAACACTGATTTCATTTCAGCAATCAAGCAGCTAGCATCAGAACAAAGAATTTTTAAATTTATGACGTCACTCTTGCATCGTGACAGTCGGCTAATTGAAAATTCTAAACCTGAGGTCGTCGAAAGAAGAATCTGAACCATTTCGATGGCGATCAGATGCACCACAGCGAACCATAATGGACATTTTAATGGGTCATCAGCTTCGTCAATCTATAACAGAGAAAGAAATTTCATTTATTTAATAAAAATGCTAATGGAAAATGGAACATTTTCAAGCGCAATAAACGAATTTCTTTTGCGATTTTATGCTTTCTGAACTTCAGCATTTCCATAGTTCTATGAATAAAATCTATTATTGAAGGATTAGACCCTGATCATGAGAAGCCCCAATCAAACTACATCCAGGAAAATTCCTATGAAATAACTCAGGAAACCTCAAAACAGCGTAATATTCTAATTCATCCGAGCGGAAATTATCGAAAAGATTCTGAAATAAGTGCACAATTAATAATACAAAGAAAATAATTAAAATAAGATGAGAATGCCAAAGAAATAGAAGATACACTCACCATTACATAAGTAATAGCGAGATGATTCAAACGGCTTTTATTCAATTCATCGAAGTCATTTTGTCTGGAGGCTATATCTCTGAAGAGTTTCAAATCGAAAACCTATAAAAAAACTTTACTATAGTTTAAATTCTTTAGTGGAACCGCAGTATAGGAATACTCACTTTATATTGAAGTATCTAATAAAAATTCAATTGCCATCAACTTCCCTTCTAGAGGGTAATTCATGAAAATTACCTATTCACAAATTACCACAAAATTACCTATCCGAATAATCGACATATACGGGGCATATACTTTTTAACTGTTATATGTTCCCTTNTTTTTTTTTTTGAATGCTACTTGGGACGTAGGAATGAACTCAAATTTTGAAATACTATTTCCTTTCATAAGTGCCAAAAATATTTTAATAGCATCGGTGGTTCATCCCCTTCCTATCCTTAGCTCCCTCTCTATCTTAATCCATCCTATCTCAGCTTCTACTAATGAACTTCCACATTTATTCTGACCTTGAGCGAACGACAGCACCTCATAGCAGTTGTTTATGTTCCCCACTCCCTCCCCCTCCCCTCCCCAAAAAAAATTCAGTAAGGTCGTTCGGTTGTGCGGTCGTTTTGTTGTGCAAAGATTAGAATTGCTATAAAATTTATTGGTAAAGGAATCATTCGAAAATTTGATTGAAGGATGTTTAAAATTAAACATCGAAAATATATAAAGGAGAATTTATATCTTCTATATAAGATTAAAAAATACCTTTTCAAAAGTTTCAATGTCTGTCCAACATTTGCTATTGCTAAACATAGGTAATTGTTGTTGAATGGTATTCTCATCGGCATGAAGAAGTCTCTCAATCAATGCAGTACGACAGAATGCGGCCATAATACACGATTCGGGTCACTTCAATTGAACAACGATATTGTGGATATCGCGTCATGCAACGATTACATCGACGATATGCGTGCCCATTGCAATAGAAATATTTGCAAAAGAAAAAAAAAATGCATTCATTGAAACATTTTTTATCATTGAGAAAGTGAATAGATACTTTCCCATTTTGCAATGCATAATTTTTGATTTATATGTGCATATGCAATGCAGTGCAATGCAAAAACGCAATATAACCTCACTCGCTATATGCAAATATTTAATAGCAACTCACACGATACATTACGATGTGAGATTCGGTAAATATAATCTCCGCATATTTAAACTCAATCTTCTCAACTTACTTATCAGTAAATTCGAGCAAATCTGCGTAAAACTTTATCGATAACTAACTCACTTTGCTGATCGTTCATTGTGTCATATATCAGTGCCATGAAACAGTTCTTTGTTGGTTACTTTTTTTGGGAATAAAATTCACTCTCATCTTTGAAATATATCACTTTGTGGCTAATATTTTTACACAATCTTGTGCAGTCCTTCTCATAAATATTCCTTGAAAGGATTTTAGTTTTTATAAAAAATAACAATAGAATACTAATTTCTATACGAACAGAAATGAGTGATTATAAATGAAGCAAAGCAACAACCACATGTAAAGAACACTGCTTATTAAGACACCGCCGAATGTCGCAAAAGAGAACCATTAGTTAAGAAAGGAAGGTAAATTCGCTATTCACTATCTTCACTTGCTGTGTCTCAAAATTTAAAAACCCTCCTCCTTGGATAGAACTATTCGAAAAGAAACAACAAAACTAGATATTCTAAATTTAATCCCCCCTCTCCCTTAGGTTATTTCACTGCATTGTTAGATTCCGTCAGCATAGAATAGTACTTTCTGGATAATATGTGACGAAATGAATCGTCTTCGATAAGGCAATAAACGTTCATAGCAAAAAAAAAACCTCAACGAAGAATCAAAATGCATTATATAAGAAGTACGAAAATGTTTAAGCAAAAAATATGAAAAACACATATCCATATTCAAAGCATAAAAGATGTTTTAGCATATTTCCCTGGAAAAAGATAAATTCTTCTAATGAAATCAAAACTTAGTAATATGCAAATATACGATAGATTAAGTTACTGCTAGCAGATATGATAGTGATGGTCCTATATTTCTGAATTTAACATTTAAAGAATTTTAAATCTATGCCTGCCCTTTCAATGGCAAAATATTTTGCAACAGAAATTTGCTCGTATCGGCGAAGGACAAATGCTAAGGCACTCCATCATTGAATCGTTTTATAGAAGTGCATTTATCGAACGACTAAAGTGAAGTAGATGTTTGTTCCTCGAGTCGGCAATAATATATATATATCATTAGGGATTTCACCATCCGATCATTAAAAAAAACAAAACAAACAAACACAACAATAATGAAAATACATTAGAGATATGAATTTCATTAATGATAACGAAAAAAAAAATAGAGCAATGAAATGAATGCAAAAAGAAAAAAAACGTTTGTTTAAAGATTTTTAAGGGAAATCTATTGAATGGTCACAAACCTTAAATAATTGTCGACGTCCTAAATTCTCAATGAATAAACGAGTTTGTCTCGATTCTCTTCCACCATTTCTAGATTTCATTGTTGATTTTGCCCTCAACTTTATTTGATTGCTATTCGAATTCAATCAATGAGGACGGTCATATCGAATATCGAATGGAGATTTTAAAAAAAATTGAAATATCTGATAGGGTTTTAAGAGAGGAAAAGACGAGCGCATCTAAAAAAACTGAAAAATATAAGCAGTTTCCTCTAAACTTCAAGTTATGGTACTGAATTTTTTTTTTAGATCAATATTGCCCTTTGCCTCACTTTTTCCGCTTGTAATGATTTAATTATCAAAAAGAATTTTCTAAGATTTTAGATTTTGGTAAATTTGCTGATAGGGAAAATACGATAGATTATAGCGACAACAACAATAATTTCATACTAGAAAAAAATCAATTTTTTTGCTTATTTTATATTTTTGAAGGATATTTTGAAAATATTTTAGATAATTTTATCATAAATCAATGAATGGAATAACCTCTGAATAATTCCCTACAGAATGATGTAATGGGTTTATTTGAAAAAAAAATCAATTAGAAAGTTATTTGTATTTTTCTCTCCTTCAGAGGCGTGACCTGTCACACATGATTTGCTTCGATCGCGGAAAGCTCCAAAAAAATCTACCCACTACCTTCAACTATCATCAAGTAAAAACTGCTTTTTTTTAAAATTATAGTCATTTAATTCAAAATCTAGGTTACTATTGTAAAGCAACCTACTGATAAATACTACCTCCTTTAGGTTCCACAAAATCACCTTCCCTTATTCAAAGAAAAAAGCATTCTGCTATCGAAAACACTCTAAACACCTCGGATCTACTGGGTAAATATAACCTGTCTTCTATGCTCCACAGGCCGTAAGATGTAAACTCCGCTCATAAAGTGCAGAAAATGAGTCAACAGCACAGGAAAGTACTAAAGATTTATTCGTGTAAATGAAGAAAATATTCAACGAGACGCTGCGTAAAACCCAATTCCTTCATAGTGGCAGATTACAAAATATCATTGTGCAATTTTTCGTTTCAAGAAGAGGAGAACCATAAAAACGATGCTCGAATTTAGAGTTTTTTAATGGAAAAATTTGATTTAAGAAAAGATTTTGTTTTATTTAAAGCTAATCTGGGCGTCTACATATGCCTCAATTGTTTCAGAGAGCATGCAATAAAATCGAAGCAATTTCATCGACATAGACAGACACGAAGAAAATTATAAGAAACATGCATTCCCGTTGACTCGGAATATCGAAAACACTCTAAACACCGAGGCATTGCGCCATAAAATTTGCATTTCACCTTAATTTATTTAGTGATCTTTGTTAGAGGTCTGATACTAAAAGAATTCGATATTTTAATGAAAAAACAAATTGTAAATCAATTAGAATTGCCTAACGATAAAACGATCTGAAAACTAGACTAGTGAATAAGAAAGTATTGAATTGTTGAGGCGAGTAAAATGTGAACCATTTCGAGGTGAAAGAGAGATTTCTTCTCCACGATACAATGAAGTGTGGCCTTCAAATGAGACTCCTTCAACTATGCATACGTTCACGTTACTCAACGTGTTCAAATCGTTACCAAAAAAAAATTGCCTCTTGAATTCATTCATACTCAACAAAACCATTTCTCTCAACATTCATAAATATGGTGCAACAACCTATTTAAGTTGATCGCTATCGAATTGTGCAACTCAATGAATAATTCATAATCATTTTCTCATGAACAGATATATTTCTTTTCTCTGAGGAAATCCCCAACCAAGTTACTTTCACATAGAATTCTATCCGAAGCAATAGAAATGGATATCAGGATTTTCATTCAAACTTTTGGAAGAGACGTGGTTTGCGCTATTTGAATTGTTTTATTATGATGCTTCTATCACTAATATATGGAAATGATATATCCACAACATTATTTCTATGAATTTTATTGAATTCGAAATATTTTCTTTAATAATAATATGAAACGAGAGAAGATTCAATGTGATTACAGATATATAAATGCTAAATGTATAATTCAATGCTTAAAGTGGCGGTTTGTTTAACGAAAACGCAACAATTCAAATATTCATGCATCATGAGTGGAAGGATTCAATTTTACAAGACGTTGCAATTGTTAGTTAAACTCCTAATGCAATGAGCATTGCAAAATGAATTGCAAAAACAAATTGCAAAAGAGTATTAAACGAAAAACACCGTTGCTAATATTGCGTGCTAACGTGCGAACTCGCTATATATATATATATTTTTGAGCAGGAACCTGACGACGTTCATGACCATTTTATTCCAGATTATTTAGAGCTCTTCATGAGCCGACTTCTACTCGAGGTGGAGCTGGCAAAAGGGGAGGGAAGTGCGCCTATCGTAAAGGATTGTATCGAAATAAAGATTTTATACATGAACAAGTACCATTCACCTAGTAATGTATGAAGCCTTGAAATATGTCTAGAATTTCGGTAATTCTGAATTCAAATATAGCTTCTGATGTTGTATAGTCTCTTAACAAATAAAATATCTATCACATTCTACTATTAAAATCACCAATCAAATATTGAAAGAGAAATATTTACTCAAGATTGGCTTATTGAGCACAAGTCATCGCTAGTGTCAGTTTTCGACGATGCCGCACATTGGGACGGATGTATATAATTATTGGTCGCTCGTCGAAATACTCTCTCATCGATGAATTCCTCGATGGAACAATACCGTCTCTGGATAGTGGAATCGTTGTGCGATGCTCATTTCAGCAATACCCCCCTCAAGGTATGGCGCCTATATGCCGACATAATTGTCGTTTCGTATTTTTGTTTGTTGAAACGAGATGAATGCTCCTCTGAGTATTCAATCAGTTCAGCGCTATCCAATTGTTTGTCCTCTTGGAAAATTGCGTTCAACAATCACAGTCATCTTTGCTATTTAAATAAATAACCCAAACGATCGAATTCGTTTGCATATATTTGAATCGTTAATGTTTGCGCACGATTGATTCATTTCGGCATTTTATTCGATTATAACTTTACATCCTTCTATGTTTTTTTTTTGGTATCACAAATCTTCATACACTACCATAGTATATAAATCTCAATTCGGATTAAAGAATACTCTATTTATACGCGAAAAATTAAGAGATAGCAATAAGTATAGCTGTTGTAGATGATTGGGAGATGAAATTAGTCAGTTCTATGAAAAACTCTCAGAAATCTAGAGAGTTTCCTTCATTCTTCTGTATATATTCAACTCTTTGATCATCTTAAACAGTAATAGTAATATAGGATGAAAGATTTTAGAAAATATGCTTATTTGTCGCTTATATATGTGCAGTAGAAGATAGCACAACATTGCTAACGTTTTATAACTACCCTTTCGTATAAATGAAACAATTTTCAATATAAATTGCCAGGCTAAATGTATGGCAGTTGGATTGTCTCTAGTTGACAGCTGATTGTCTCTAAGGTACTGCGAATGAACTCAGAAGTCGAGCGGGTCGTAGAGAAGTGTTCGTTGGAGCGTTGGATGATTGTCGTGACCATATTCTGCAAAACTGTTGAATTTTAATAAAATTAAGTGAAAAATTGAGAGAAAAGAACTTACAAGCAGTTTTGTTGAAAGAAAAAAAAGTGTGCAAAAAGATTTCAGCAATTATTACAGAGTTCAAAGTTTTCATGCAATAAAAAGAAAAAAGGTGGAAGGAAAAGTTGGAAATTTTGCAACTTTGTTAGCAATCTATACACGTTGATTTGTGCAATGTTTCCTTTGTGAAGTTTAATCGGAATTTTTACATTAATAAATAGTTTCAGTGCAACAACCAACATTAACAGTGTAGACTGTTACAAGTGATTTTCATTCTAGAAAGATGGGGAAAGGAATTGAACGTGGATATTTCAAACAAACACGATCTTTGAATACGTTCTTAGGAAAACAGTTGGAATCTTAATTTGGAAGGCAATGAAGAGAAGAAAAGATGGAGAATTTTCCAATAGGTATTACTTATAAAGAATAAATGGCGCAAATGCAGCATAAATAGCGGAAAGAATTACGCAGAATTTTGCCTCATAAATTCTTTAACGCAGAGATGGAAATATAATCCCGCTCTCATTTCGATTTCTCTTTTGCTATTTTAAATCGATAGCATATAAAGAGGAAAATTCACATTATTTTCTAGCAAAGAAAGTTAGCGGTAAAATAATTGGGAAACTTTTTAAAACGGCAAATGAAGAGTCATGTCTATAGCCGTTTCCGGAAAATTTTCTTCTTTGCATTCTCATATGTCTTGATAGCGTTTGAATTAAATAATCCAACATAACCCCACAAGTACACAATGGTTTTTAACTTATCCCTTTTCCGAGTCCACTCATTACTTGACGTGCTAGTCCAATTAATGTGGAGTATAAATGCTGCATCCTTCCAACGACTGACATAATTCAAAGTAGTCAAAACTTGCTACCAGCCTGGAGTCGCATCACTGGAGCCGATAAAAATCAAAACTGAATTCACTACGTATGCTTTCTGTAATCCACAAACAAAAAGCAACTACCCTTTCCGGTGTTGACCTTTGTTCGTTTCAATCAATGCCACCATCAAGTTAGCATCTTCTTGAAAGATGCTCGCTTAAATGTATTTTCCCCGAGAATGTTATAAATGTGCATTTGCGCCAGAATCGGTCCATCTCATCACCGTAATCAAGAGCGAGTTTAGTTCAAATCTTATGGGTACTGTAAATTCAATTTCTAAAGAGAAATGCAATGATTCGTGAATATTAATCTTCACCATATTGTATGGACAATATTAAAGAAGCTAGAGATAAGTTGCTTTATATGATTAATTAAACTGTATAAACTACCTGCAACAATTCCAACTGCTTAAATTGTGGCAGAAAAAATTTGCATTGAATTGGACAGTCGTTCTTTTTTGCCTTTGGGCAGCAAAAAAATCTGTTGCAGCGCACTACCTTACAAAGGTAAGGTGCACTCTATATAGGTGGTAAAGCAGGAGGGTGTACAGTATGAAGATAACTTTCCCAAAGGATGGGGGCGTGGGAAGTGGTATATTAGTCAAAATTTCATGAATGGTTTGTATTATTACCGCTTCCGGCATATATTTGGTCTTACTGAAATATGCTTCATTTGCTCCGATGTGATTAGAGCTTTAATGAGGGTACCTGCTGATATAACCAATAATACTTCCACGCTCCACCTTTTCGTTTTCCCATTTTATCCTGTCGTGACCGGTCCACTTTGTTATAAGTTTTATCCAGAGCAAATTGCTTCTCTCCCTTCTCTCTTAACTTTGTTGCCTTAATCATCTCCTCCGCCTAAAGTTTTCTTCCAAGACTTTAGCCGAAGGAGGCCTCCTGTATCACTCCAAATAAGAAAAATATTTGGAATATTTGTGATCATCTCATCGAATCTAATGGAATGAATAAATTTCTTTATTCTCTCATTTTCGGCACTGGAATTTTTCTATTTTAGTGATTCTTCTAAGCAGTAAAGTAACTGTAAAGGAAAGAAAATAGGATCCACCCAATTGAGGATTCAAAACACTATCCGATGAGAACCCTTGAGAAAAGTTGGAAAATTTCATAAAAATAACAAAATTAAGCCTCATTTATTGCGGTCAACACTTTCAACCATAGATTCTCCTCTTATCTATTCTTGCCCATTGTTTTGTGATCACATTTTATAGAATGAAAATTTTCTCATTTACATTATATACAGCAACAATAACAATAGCAGTAAAATGTTAACAATTAAAAGAAATTGAGCATCAATGAGAAAGGAATGAGGAGAAGAAAAAGAAAAGCGGAAAGAAAAGGAGCACATGACACTGATGTAGAAGTTTCATGCAAATGATATAAGGGGTGTTTATGTGCTCGCCTTCTTAAGGTGACATTTTTGAATGCGGTCGGTGAATGATTCGCTATCGTAATGGTGACCGTAAGTGGCTCATATAGAATATGATCGTATGTAACATGATAGGTGCCTGGATTAATTAAACGCCAATAGTCACCATAAATATACGATTTCACTAGTTTGCCTTCTTCACTGATCGAAATCGTTGCATTCGAGATGCCTTTACCCGTTTCGGCATCAAGTACAAACCCGCTTAAACTATTATGCACCTGAAAAGAGATCCAATCATCTCTTTCTCTCTAAGCAAAAATCAGGTTTTTCAAGCGGCCATACAAATAGATTCTAGAAAATGAGTGCCCTTGATGAAAGGGCTTTCTTTCACTCAAATGGGCCTCTTTCTTTCTACGACTAGTTTTTATTCAAATGTGGTGTACTCCAGCGAATATGCATTTAAGGACGGGTACACATGTTCAAGACGTTTATCTTTCTATATGTACAATCTCTATTTGCTATTCTTACTACAGTCGTTTTATGCTTAGCGTATTATCAATTGCCAAAGACGGATAACCCGTAATTTTTTCAACTGAAGCAAAGCCCAGGAAGTTTGTCCGGAATATTTATAATTTCAAATTTATTCTCATTTCAACAAGTATTTTTCAGTTTTCAGGAAAATAAAAAAATGAAAAATTACCTGAGAGATAAGTTCGAAGAGAGCAAACTTATGGTCATCCCATAATTTAGGCAGATCTTTAGCAAAAGAGAATTTTTGACAGTTCATCTCAATTGTTAACTCGAAACAATTCGTGTTCACATAATTCCAATCTTGCATACCACCTGAAAGATTATCAGCAAATTGGCTTCTAAGCAAAATATCAACGAATTTGCTCAAAATTCAATAAATTTGACTTGACAATCATGTTTTCGGGCTGCAATAAAACTGAAGTTGGATCAACTCGTAAAAAAACTATGCCTAGGGTGGGGCAAAGATTGCGTAGTGGATACAGACGTATCGTTATTACAATTTGAAAATATCTTCACATCCCACTGTTCATCGCATCCCATATAACACCACAATTCACTCATTACCTCATATGTCCTCCATCCAACCCTAAAAGCTGACTTGCTGCCTTTTACTTCAAATTTAACTTTTTTTTAAATGCAAATTTTATGCAAATCAAATTTTTATGCAAATTACGTTAATTGAAAATAAAATTTAATGATATACCTGCAACCGGATACCATTGTGCGCCATTTGTTATTCCTAGCTTTGGCTCATCTGCATAGTCAGACAAACATCGTGGACCCTTAAGAAAAGAAAAAAAAACGTATAAAAAGTTGTTTTAAGATTATTAAAGAATATTCATAAAAAAATTTTATTCTCTCTGAAAAATCAATGTAATTTACTATGAATTGGTGCTATTAGTATAAAATATGAAGAGATATCTCTCAAATACAAGCATTCATACTTCTTAAATTGCGAGCATTTTTATAAGCAAATCTAAATGACCTAGACTTAGAAAATTTTGATAAAAACTGAGGCCAAATTCCATTTTTTATGTATTTCAAGTTCTAAGTTTTCTTATCTTTCGACACTTCGACAAAACTGTTATTCTATAAGCGATTTTCTATGAAAATCAAACAATGAGGAATTCTATGGAATTGACCTTTTTCCACATGAAATTATGTGCACGAGCATACGAGAAAGCGAGACGAACGAATAGTTCATGATCTCCGGTTTTTGAGATTTGACTACCCGGTGTAAAACCATCATCATAGGGATAGTTCACCAACAGTGAACCATCATGCAAATTTGCTGACAATACAAAAGGTATACTTCTGAAATTTATTCATTTAAACAACTTTATTAATGCTTAATTTTTATTTTGCTTTAAATTAGTACAAATATCAGGACAATGGCTATTTGAGTGTTAAGGTGGCAAAATTAACAGAATGTTTTAGGATTATATGGATATAGATTAGAGACCGTCATGATGCCAGTTATGAAACATCTACATGCCTTCTTAATTGCCACGATGGTGAACAAATGGGCTTGCAACTATCAAGCTGGCTACCATGCCGTGATGGTGGGTTGTGACTTTCAGGAGGGGAATTATACAGGAGCATCGAATTCATGTACTAAGACGGCTTTTCACTTGTTGTGGTAGCAATTGTGTCACAACAATTGGCTCTTCACTTTTAAAATGTCGCATATTATAGGAGTTCTTCTGTGCTTATTTCCTCCCTGATATACTGCATTCGGTTGGTTATTTTAGCAGATAATGATTTTTTTTTTCATTAAAACGATCCGGAAGATAGGAAAATCTGAACTAAAGATTAAAAAAAAATTAAAGAAAAATTACCAAAGAAAAATCTACATTCATATAGCAGTAAATGGTAAGATTGAACTAATCAATATACTATACTTTACTATATCCATCACAGATATTTCATTGTTCATTTATTGAACGAACAAATACCCTTAAGGGAGGGGATAAATCTTTCGAGGGAAAAGCTGAGAACATTAAACAAGGAAAGAACAGAAACATTCCATTATCATTCCATCTTCGATGATTAAATATGGAATGAATAAAAATCGATAACTGCATATTGGTAATACATTAAAAAAAGAGAAGAGAATAGTTGAGTCGAGAGTACCAACCTTGTCCATCGCATTATTGCAGCTGTTTCAGATTGTATCGGTCTAAAACGTGCTCTTCCTGATCGGTGGGGAAAATCTCGATTTAGATCGATATAATTAGCATTTGCTCGACCCTTAAATTATTTAAAGGCATCGTTACCATTTCATCTGAAGCTTAATGCATAAAGTGAACTATAAATGTTATGCGTTATGGCACCATATGAAGGTTTGTAGATGTATATGAAGATAATCTTTACTGTTTAAAAATTCCATACGTCACAATTTTATATACAGTTATTACAAATAGTTATTATCTCAGATGAAATCTGAAATCAACATGAATAAAACCTTAAAGCTTCATGCATAAAACATTGCTCTTGACGTTCGAGGCGTTACATGAAATATGTTTCTTAAACAGATTGACATTTAGCTGACACTCGGTTACGGGGTGTCATAATATGCAAGTAGTGTAAAAGTAAATAGATCGTGATTGTAAGAAAGAAGGCAATTTTATTAATAAAACCTCTAAGGTTGTTGCCAATCGATGCCAAATATAACTATCTTTGAACCCTCAACTCTTTCCTTCACCTATTTCTGGCCATGCTTAAATCATCTAAAAATCGGACGACATTTATTTACCTGATAAATTGCTTTGGAAAACATTGTCCATTCGCGCAAAGTGAAAGATTTGATAGTAAAACTTGAATCATAAGAAATAAACTTTACTAACGATGATTCCACTAACGTCTCCTTCGAATGCTTTCTCATAACCATCAGGATTCATCGTTGGCATTATATGAATGCGAGTCGTATTAACCAATCGTGTAATATAATCGTTCTTTCCGTAGTTCATTAGTAAGACTTGAGCTAAGTACAGCAACAGCTCACGACCTGTTACCTGAAAATTCCCATTCAATTTTAAGGAAAGTGTGCAGTTCTTTCATTTCAGATTGTGTCAATGTCCCATATTTCCTCACTTATAAACAAAAGTACATATTTTGAAGGATTAGGAATTTTGTAATTTCTACTTAGAAGTCAAAAATTATATCTATGCACTCTAAGATCAAATGAGAAATCAAAAACCAACAAATCGAGAAGCGTGTCAAAGCAGCTGGCACAACATGCGCTTTCGTATTCCTCCTTACTTAACGAAACAGTTTTATAAACTATCAACCAATAAATAAATATGAAGGCAGATACGTACGAAACACAAGTATATATATATATATATATATATATATATATAATGGCCCGTAAAATAGCATAGGCAAATAAAAAATATTACGCAATTCTTCCGTCTTAATCTCTACTAACTAAAGAAGAAATAATTTCTTCATGAGAATAGCCATCGACAAGAATATTAAAAGAGCCTATCTAGAGATGAAATGTGCTGAAATTCAAAAAAGATAAAATAAAACTTTACAAGTTGCTTAAGTTGGATGGAAATCCTGCTCACTATCATATTATCAAGCATATCGCAACGTCATTTTCAAGTGTCGTAATCCAGAATAACACTTCAAAAACCTACCTCATTTCCGTGCATATTTGCGACGTATTTGAATTCTGGTTGACCAGGTATATGAATTTTTGGTTGTAGTGAGATAGCAATTACATAGAGGTCACGTTGTTGTGTTGATTTTCCAATAGAATAGAGGTACGTTAAATGTGGATATTCGTTAACAAGGTTCTATAATCACCTACTAAAGGTTAATTATTGTACTCGATAGATTCAAAATAGAGAGTTGAATACGAAACCTGAACACTGCACATTTGTATGAAAAAATAAAATCTATCTATATGCTATATATCGAATTCTTTAAAGAATATATCATATTTATTCGCTTAGAGTCCTTCGAGAATTTATTAGCAATTTGAAAAATTGTAAACTTCATATGATTAGGGGCTTAGAAATGGGAAAATGGGGCATTCTAATAGTTGAGACCTCATGTCAATGAGGCATCAAAACCGGGGATAAGTTTTTCGCAAACATTCATAAAAATATCAACTCTAAAAAACAGGTTATCAGTTTGTCGCAATATTAACCAATCCTTGTCAAAGCTACTTCACTATACTTAAAAAATATCACTTCATCTCGTTGCAATATATTTTAGTCAACAATTTTGGCGGAAATTTCTTCAACTCTATGTGAATATGCAAAAATATGAAATTCTATTGGCGTGATGATTGGAAGAGTGACCTACCACATTATCTTTTTGCCTATTTCACTAATGCCAAATTTGACTTTGAATAGTATAGAACCATTTAAAAACAATTAAATTTATAAAATTGTATAATCATTTAAAAAATATCACCTATATAATGACCATTAAAATTGTTATAAGCATATATCCATTTCAATTAATCTACTTCAATTAAAAATTTTTTATACATAACTTACGTGCATAAAAAAGATTAATTTATTGTAATTGTGATGTTCGAATTTTTGAGGCTCAATAAATCGACCAATACGATTTTTCACATCATCTGCTGAGTGGAAAAATTTTGCCGCTTCGAATTTTGCAATAATAGCCTGCAAAGAAGAGTAAAAAATTCCCTCAAAATAAAAAGAGCCTCAATATGAAGATAAATTTAAAAAAAAAATTCTTTTACATCTTTTTTATATATTCCTGCAAAAGCGAATCAGTTGGGAGTGATTTGTAAAAAATATGGATAAAACTAACATAGAAAATCGAATTTTTCTTAAGTCAAGAAATTATATAGCTGAAAATTTGCTCTTACTTCACTAAAAGCCACAAGACAAGATATGATAACAAACGCATTACTAACACTCAACAAGGATACAGTAATTTTCGCTATTTTTGTTACTTATCATTCATAGTGAAGTGAAGTGTAGGTTGGTTAGTGAAATAATTACAATTGAGAATTACTTCCATAACAAAATGAAAGTTACTTACTACAATATCCTTTACAAAGCTCAATTCTGGCGACACTATTCGAGTTTAAATACTCAGAGAAAAACAAAGAGCTTCTAAACTAATGAAGAAAATTCGAATATCCTATATAGTGAATGCAAAAAATCCCCTCAAGCATACCTCAGTTTCATGATCGCATCTAACGAATGCGAATTGCACGATGAGCACAGCACACGAAAGTAGCAACTCGAATAACGGCATCATATATAATACATCTGCAGTAAACATATCTGATATTATATATGTTAATTTGAAGATATCAATACCATCGCTTTATAATCGGGTAAATTCATACGCTGACAAACGTCATCTGTTGTTATCGTAAATATTCTTGCACGCTATTCACATGAGCGTCGATCAGCGATGTCGGTTGCATACAATAACTAGTTATGGAGTTGTTCTTTATTACGAGAATATTTATTTACTATACACCTATTCATTAAATAGCAACTCGATACACTTGTATAAATCGAACTTTGAAGAGTCTCAAGACTAGAAAAGAAAAACAAGTTTTTTTTTTAATAGAATAGACAATTTTATTGAATAGGGATTCAATCATTCAAATTTTCACTAGTAGAATTACGATCTTATTCATCAAGTCCGAGTGGAATATTTAGCAAAAATGAATCATCAATCAATGATGTTTTATTTTCGCTAAATGAATCGAAAAAAAGGACTGAAACAATGCGTAAAATATTTGCATATCATTATATGCGATTATCCTTTATTATATATTATAATTATATAACGATCCTTCATCGTCTGCGAAGTTAAAACTATGTAAATAAATGCACACAGGTATGACGTATTGCTATTGCATGCTTTTCATAGGCAAACTTAAAATATTATTTAAAGATCAACCCAACAAATCAATAAGCTTTGAAAAATTTCATTCTATTAATATGGATGGCAAAATAAGCCATCATAAGAAATAAGCAAGCACAATAGACCGGAAAATAGGAATGATTATATATAACAGCGATAAATCGTTATAAATAAAAACTCAATCAAATATATCGAATTGTTAGATAAGATTCATTGTAATGCTTACTTATCGAATTTCAGTTGGTAGATTTACTACAATGGATGACTCTTACTAAGCGCACAACTCTTTCATATAATGTGTCAATAGATAAAATATGAAAATAACACCATGATAATAGCCTATATAATTTCCCATTATGAGCAAAAATTCTATCGATATTTTTTCGAATAAGCCGATGAATGCCTATTTATTATCCATCAAAAAATATAATAAAGTGCAAATATGAACAAAAAATATAGAAACGACAAAGAGTGACAATTCGCATTCAATTTGAGAGCAATTGTGCTGAATCTTTATTTGAAATGAGAGAAAAAAGATTGCTTGATTAATCATAAATGAATTGAATAAATATCCGTCATAAAATGTTAAAATTTAGCAATCATATTTTTAAATACTGTTGAATTATTATCATCAAAAGAAACAATAACAAAATAAAACGAATCAATCATTCAACACCAATGCACAATTATATATAATGGCATTTTAGAGCATAATGAAAAAAGGTGCAACTGATGGATAAAAAATCCATTTGAGAGAGTCCCATATATTATCAATACGAGTGGAAAAATCAATGGAACATTAGTAAAGTGCATTTAAGAAGAAAATAAGTATAAAAGATCAACAAAATGAATAGATTCAACGTGGAAAAAAATTGTGCCAAATAACTAAAATGATTCAATAGGTGACTGTAAATTTATTCTGTTTTTTATTTTTTGATAAATTGATGGAATTGATTTGAGATACGAAGAAAAACATTTAGAGCTAAAATTTAGTACAAATCATTGAAGAAAAATTCGCAAAGAATAAACGTTGAACACAAATAAATAAACATCTTAAAAAGTTGCAAATTTTTTGATAATTCCAATATTGCTTCGTAAATATGGGAATATGACGAATGAAAAATACAGATACTAAAAAAAATTTGAATTTACAGTTGAATGCAAAAGTATCTGGCCAATTCTTTGAAAAATAGGGAAGCCCCTATGAGGTGTATGGCCAATCACACTGTCTGCGAACACTATGGGAACAAATAATTCAGAATTATTTTTGAAGAATGGAGGAAATGCGGAAAAAGACAGGGAGCATTTATAGACGATTAATTAAGGTTATCATTGCTTAGAGTTCCCCTATATCAAATAGTTATCAGTAGCTGGGAAATGAACACAAAGTTTACATGGAAATAAAAAATTATCGTCTTTTATTCACAAAACTCTTTCTTCGTTTGCATAAAGTTGCACATAAAAATTATAAACATTTCATCTATTGGAAGAATACCAAGAATAAAATTATAAAATCCTGCAAATATTTCAAATCTTCAAAAAGAGAACGATAAAAATGAAATATATTGACCAATTTTGAAGTGAAAAAAAAAACGCTAGCATCGACCAATCCGGCTGGCCTTATATAATTGTATTTGGGATCATTCTCGTCACATCAAACAACCAATCGATATCCACATCCGTCGTTAATAAGCCATCATGATGTCATCACAGTGCTATCCTAATCCATACGACTACAGCTGCTTGCATTTTCACAATAAATGAAGATAGAAGCAATCGATATAAGCGTTGCATTTTCCTTTGAAGCACCTATTTATCTCATTGAGAATTCGCCTTCCATTATGACGAAATTGGGGAGTCGATTCAAGAGCTATAAAGATGCTCAAATTTAGATCGAATATTTACACTCAAAAATCCATCAATTGGCAAGCGCATTAGATAGGTTTGAATCCTTATTGCTAGCATGACGTCATATAAGTAGAGTAAACTATTGCCTTCATGTCTTTATCATGTAATGGCTATCTCCAAAAAGAGTTCTTAACCTCAGACCTCAGACTCTCTAAGTGGTTCTGACCATTGTCCATCGCGTTGAATAGATACCGATGCCCACAACAATTATTAAATTTATTAACGAGCCTGTTGATTTGAAACGAGGAATCACAACCGTGATAACTAATTATTTTGTCACAATGAAATTTGCATATTTATAATATTTCATTTTAAGATAAACTTTAAAAGAAACAATTTTTGAAACACAATAGCTTCATTTTCTGACTTCAGTATGAAATTTGAACACCAGGAACATTAATACAGCGATAATGTCCATGTGGTGCGACAACAGCGATGTTTACTAGTCGTTATTTAGTGTGGTTTTCACTATGCAATGCTATTCGCCAAATTTTTATGAGCAAAAAAACTTTTCTAGGAAATGGAATTTTTAGGGAGTCGAAAAAAAAAGGATTTCAGGGGAGCTTGAAATTTCGAAGAAGTTGAGAATGGCGACGCAGATTTCTCTTTTTTTTTTCCTGTACTTCTCTTTCCTTCCTTCTCTCAATGACTCCCAGCAATAGGCGTGGAAATCCATAAAAGAATATTTTCTCCTCAGGTTTCCAAGTATAAATATAAATGCAAAATATGTACGAATCAATATTTGTATAAAATCATTTGTAGCAAATGAATGTTGAATTGTGAAAACAACATGAAAAGAGTTGAAGACATGTATACGAGAGTGTACACATAGTAAATAATATCAACAAGTGCAACACAGTCATACATAACAGCATCATTGTTGCTTGTTCGAGAAAGCAGCTTTTTGAGCTTTCGGAAATTTTAGTTACTTTTGCAGGGAAATTTTTCGACTCTCATCGAAAAGACAGATGCGCGTTAGTCGGCAACATCAAAGAGCATAAATTTCCCGTGCAAATCTTCTCGCGAATATTATATTCGATAGACCATCTCTGAGCATTGCAGCATCGAAAACAATCATTGGTTCATTCACAACGCTAAAATGTACTTGCTATATGAATCTGAATTTAGTTCATCCCTTCTCATATACTTTTTACTTGCTCAAGTAAAACATTAATGTTTAGCTACAACGAGTACGGAGTTTTAACAGAACTTATTTTCATGCAAAATATGCAAAATTAACTTTGTGAAATATGCTTTTACAAAAAAAAACGAATAAAAAACTGAGAAAAGTTTCAAAAAATAACTCCAAAAAACTCAACGGTATTGCAAAAGAAATTGTCGAATTTCTAAACGTTCAGTTGCAAAATAAATAAAAATGTTTTGAAGAAATCAAATATCAACCTCGTTTAACGTTCGGCAAACATTGGAGGATACTTCCATCGATATATCTGAACGATACAATAATAATTTCATTGTCAACCACACCCAAAATCATAACTGCAGTAAATTACGCGAAAAAAAAAACTCAATTTAGCGAAAAAATGTCCTTTTGAGTGTCATTTGAGCGTATTTCATGATTTTCGATGCTTTATATTTCCCACATTTACTCACCATAAATTACCTACCCATCAACCCTAACGACTTAAATTTCGATAAAAAAAATTGCAAAGGAAATGAGTGATCGTTGATTCATTTACTTTAAAATTGAAATGAATTAGAAAATTTAAAAAAAAAAACTCCAAAGTAAAATTTAATCACAAGTTTCAATAAGTGAAGAAAAATAATTAAAAGTGACAACCTGTGAAAAAAAAATGACAGAAAAGATTTAGAAGAGCAAAAATTAGTAACGGTTGAAAAGTTTTTCAACAGAAGCATTAACAAACTGCTGCTCCTAAGGGAGAAAAGCTCAGATGCTCGAAAAATGTTCGCAAACTAAGATTAGTGTTGCATTTGAAATTCAAAAAAAAAAGGATGCATCAATCTGCGGATACGTGAAAGGATAATCCAAAAGCAAACAACACTTATGAGTGTGCACAGAATCACATCACTGTGTACTGATTAAACTTCGCATCCGTTTAAGCCAAAATGCACCGCTAAACTGCGATTCAGACCAAAAATCAGTCATTAGGCTCCACCTCAACCGAAATTAGCCGCCAGATTCCGGTCCATCTAATATTAACTGTCAGACCCCACTTCAACCGGAATTAGTTCTCTGATTTCACTTCAACCGAAATTAACCGACCAATGAACCATTATACACCTACGAAATGAATTGTCACCTAGAAGAAAGCAACGATTACATACGATTGAACAATATCATAAAAAATGACAAGAATTCGAATATAGCAAAAAGTTTGAAACAAATTTTTTTCAATAAATTAATATAAACATAGCACATCTCGTTGTGCTTTTTTTTTCGTACATTAAATGAGCGAGTTTGAAGCATTGATGCAATAGCTTTTTGCATTTGCAACGATCATATTACATGGAGTGCTCTCTAGCAACGTCCTATACGAATGAGCTCAATGAATCATATTCCCTTTTCAGTTTTTTTTTCTGAAAAAAAAGTTTACGTAAAAAAACGTCTAAAATAAATACTGTAGACAGTCGACAGGAGAATTCATACGATACTTTTTTTTCGCTTTGTATATGGATAATCATACCGTTTAGAAGTTCTCAACTCTTTTTTCGCTATCCAGCTGTAAAATTTCTCATTTTCTAAATTTCACCGCCTACGCAATTTGCGCTTTTTAACTGCATAAGCAAAAGCTTGCAATCGAGTAAAACTGAAGCGCATCGATGAAGGGCGACCCCTATGCAATTGACATAGATTGTACTAGTCACTACCGTACAAAATTTATGAAACTCATTGCAATATGAGGCGATGGATGCATTAAGTTTCACCTGCCACCAATGAATATACGATTCGATGATGTACAATTCAACAGTCAACTTTAATAGAGAACATTTTTTTTTTGATTCTTTCCCCGTAATGTCCCCGTAAGTTTGTCGCCGTATGATCGGTCCCCTACAAAATTTACAGAACAGCGTAAAAAAAACTCCTTTTTGAATTCCCGAAAGCATATCGTCGGGAAAACCAACAAGTTCTGATCATAGTCTCAACCTAGCACGCTCAATTATGAAAGATGCCAATACGATAAAGAAGAATAGGATATTGTAAAAAAAAACATCTCAACAAAAAAGGAAAAAGAAAAGTTTATAGCTCGATGGGAAGTTTTCATTCTCAGGTCTCGTACACGAAATCCGCAAGAACACCACATTGGTACGACACTGATTACTGTATACTTATGAACTGCACTGAATGTGTTGATATAAATTTGCATAACTCATCCTTTATTAGAATAAAAAAAAACATCGCAAGTATGAACTCTGTATATCAGCCATATATTGGTAAATATACCAAATCTCCTACGTCAAAATTGAAAAAAAAAAACCTGCAGATAGTCGTCAGAACAGCTTGTAAGATACGCACTTCCGCTTTTCGCTCATACAACTAAACACTTTCATAAACTAGCAGTTAAAAATTCACTTTTTTCGATAACCTAGATTATAAAAGAGCAAAAAATTCAACCACTATAAAATGTAAAAAAAACTTCACGTTCTTAGATGCCTACAATTTGTTCTAAATATGATAGATTATTATGAAATAAAGTTTTGAAATTCGTCCTCCGGTGTTAATTTACCCACGAAAATTTTAAAATCCCACCTTCCTTGAATCATGAATTCAGAAAATTGAGTGTTCCATGCGATCAGACAGGCACACATACCCAAAGATACGTTATCGTCATATGGTACATCGCAATGATTATTTACAAAAAAAGAACTCAAAGAAATAAGCAAAGATTCTTATGTTAGAGAATTTAGCATATAGTATGAATAGAATAAATGTGAGCAAAATAAGAAACGCACTATGCAGCAATAAAATAGACAACAAATGAATTGACACATCAACAGATGCACACCAGACGGCATCAATTCAGCGCCAATCTACAATTTACTCATTGCTCTATGATCGAATAATCTTTCAACAATTGGCCTCAATCTGATGCCAGTTGAGAGATTTAATTGCTACGCAAAAATGAATTTTTTTAAATACTAAAAATTTGATCAGTTCGAATTTACAAAAATTGAAATGATACTGAGTACCCATTAAGCAAAAAAAATAATTTCTTTTCAACATATATCATCGAATTTCCATGTGTTAGTGATTTAGTCGAATTGAAGCTTATTATATTAGAGAAATTTACAACGAATGTACTAATTTTAATTAATGTAAGTGAAATATCTCAAATTTTGAGAAAGAACTACATAAAGTGCATCGTAACGCAACAAAAATCATCACAGCATCCTTATTGAAAAGGTGATCGCCGGAAAAAAAAAGAAAAACACAAGTGCAGTGGAAGAAAAAAAAATCTAGAAGAGCAGATAAAATTGATCAAAAAAAAAAACAAAGATGGGAAAGCAACTCAACGAAGAAAATGGTATAATTTACAAAGTAATTCACAACCAATCAAATATATATGATGGGAAATAGAGCATTTTGAAGCAAATCGTCGAGTGCTTGCATAATGGCACCATGTAAACATAGCTTCACATCAAACAGCATCCTTTTTTCACATACCTCTTCATTTCCATTGACTTTAACATGAATTTTTCCTATACAAATATATTTTATGAACATTGTGGTAAATAGTATTCTTTTATGAATGATCGAAAAAAATTCCTTAATAATCATTAAGGGAAGAGCTTATTTTCTAAAATCGATATTGACTGAAAATGTCATAAATGAGAGATAAAAGCGATTAAGTTAATAACAAATCAACTAGATTTGAATAGTTTTTAATAACGGAAATAAGAAATATCAGTGGCATATATGTACTTCTTATTTCTGATTATTCCAGCAAATAAAATATCATAAAAAATTATGAAAATAATATAAAAAGAGCCATAATCGACTCGTATAAGTGAATGCCTAAATTAGGCAGAAAAATATCGGTGAAGAAACGTTGACGAGAAAAAACTCAATCTGGTAAATGGCTACTAAGTGGTGCAAATAAAGTTTTAACACCTATGGAGTAGATATTTCTTCATAGGATACGAGAATGCATTTAATTCAATCTTATAGAATTTACCATCATATTAAATTAATTCATTGAAACTCCTCATCATGCAAACTATAATTCTATTAAAGAAATTAAATGACTTCTAATTGGATTTATCAATTTAATTAGTAGCATTGAATTTTTCTCGACTATTGCCATTAAACAAATTCGGCAGGAATAATTTGTTTAAAAATGAGGCAATATTCGTTAAATCGGGAATTTGTGTTGATATTATTCACATTTCTCCGAAATAATGAAAAAAGTAGACATCAGATGTAACCGAGACTTTCTTTCATATTCTATTTGAGAATAACTGTTTCAATGCATTCATTCTGAATCAGAATATTGCAAGAAAAATTGTAATTTTCCGTTCAGAACTTCATTGCAATTGTAGTTGCAAATATTGCAATATTACAATATTGCAAATAATTCGGAGCTTCACAACCAAGGATTTCTCATTCCATTGCAATAGATAATATAATAACTATAAAAGAATGCCTAATTTCTATAAAAAGCAAACCTACTGGAAATGTGACCTTTCAACACGAAAACAATTTTAATCCACCAATAAGAAGGGCATGAAATCGTTGAATAAAGAGAATTCAGCGATTACTTCATCGGCTTTAATTTAAAAGCTAATGCGAAATGCCATGATGAATAGATAACATCGAAAGAAAACGCCATGAGGTAAGCGAACCGGAAACAGTTGGCAATCAGAGAGAGAGTCAAGCTAGCACACAGACTTAGTAAGCAATAGACTGAATCAGATGATATTTTATTAACGGCTCACTTGTTTCTTTATTGTCAATGAGGTCTTTCATTCAATCTAAGAATTACTGTAATTATCTTCTACTACCTATATGAAAAATTCGTTTTTTTCTGATAGACACTTCAAAAAATTTAAATCTAAAAAAGTTTTTTTTATAGGAAATGACAAAAAATAAACGCGAAATGAGAGTAAAGATCAAAAATAATGAAATCAATTTGGAGAAATTATTCGCCAAATTAAGAATGAAGTGTTGCATTTTGTACTTTTAATGAAGCGTGTATTTTGTACTTTTATAATTCAATTGAAAAAAATTGTCGGCTTAAAGCTGAAAAGAAAGAAAATTTTTTTATGAGCTGCTTTATTTTCCTGAAAATTGATATTTAATGAGAATAAAACAAAAAATGAATTCAAAAAAATTAGTGGAAATGCCAATAAAACTTATTCAAATATAAAGAAAGCAATATTTATGGTTTATCAAAACACATAATGGAAGATAGTATTATCACTATACTTTACATTTAAAAAAACATTCCAAATAGCTATAAAAACTCGCTTATTCATTTGCTAAATGATGAAGAATTTAGAGGCACTCCAAAAAAAGAATAAATACTTTGGCTAAATTAATTTAAAATAAATAAAATCACTTCGAAAAAAATAAACTTTGAAATAATAAATACTAAAATCTAAAAAATTAAATAAAATTACTTTTTAAAGGCTAACAATGTAAGCATCAAATAAGAAGCTTTACGACTGAGCAGCGTCGTTCACAAATGCACACTAATATTTTTCGTGGAGAACTTGGCTAAGGATTTTATTTACTCTCGTTATTAGAAGAGGAACGCTGAAGGAAAGAAAAAAAGTGCAAGATTACTAGCTATGAAAAGAAACGATGCACACAGTCGTTGTTGTGGGCAAACAGCCGCTTCTCTCAACAAATCAGTCGTTTTTTTTAACACCCGAAATTTTCGTCTTCTGTAGGGGGCTCGGATTTCTTCGATATCTGCTAAGTACAGTTTTTTTCTTGCCCAATATTTTGCTTTATCTTTTATGAACAATGGACAAATATTTTATCTAACAATAAAAATTTCATTTTTCTTATATATGCGGAATTATTATACATCGCTATTAGCAAACAGATACGGGATAGAAAGAAAATATTCAAGAAAATACTCTAATATAATAAAAGCGAAGAGACAATAAACTATTGTTGTTCTTTTTTTGCAGACTGCATACAATAGTATCTATCTGTTCGATAAATAAATAAATAAATAAATAAATAAGTATATAAATGAACAAACTAATTAAGTGATAAGTAAATAAATGAATGATTTCAAAGAAGAAATGAAGCATATTGGTAATAACTGAGACTAAGTTGAAAAAGAAACGGAAGATTGTTAAATGAAACTTATCAATGATTGCAATAAACATTTCTTATCTAATATCGTTTAAATACTTCCAATACGCCGAAAAACTTTCACCCCTTACGCTGAAATAAGCACTCCCTTTTCACCCATGATCTTTAAATATTTAAAGATTAAGCGCTATATTATGCAATAGCGATAGAACGATGCAATGCAACAGAGTTATGATATTATCGAGCATTTCAATCGCTATGCAATAGAATCAAAAACTATTGCAATTTTCAAATAAGCAATTCTAGAAGACTTCAATATGAAGAACAGTGCAATTGCAGAATCGTATTGAAACTGAAAAAAATTCTTTTCAAAAAATTTTAGTACAATTAAACCATTTACACATCGCTTTTTGTTTGCAATCATAAACAATGAAAGTGGTTAATAAAAATACGCATCGTAGCATTAGCAGCTGCCGCTAGCGAAATTTAAGCTTGATCAGCTTATATGACCAACTTGCTGCTTCTGTATTTTTCAAAGGAAGTGACATGCTGCAATTCATAAATGCCAAAAAAACAACCTCTGATAATGAATAAAATTATTTCGAGTCAATTTTCTTTACATACAAGTTCAAATTATTATACTCAAAATAATTAAACCGATTAAATTAAATTAAATTAAATTAAACTTAAATTCAATTGCACTCCATAGATGAAAGGGCCACAAAGGATATAGCATTCTTCTTCAGAAAAAAACCCTCTTGAATATGCATGGCTAGCAGTCGAAAAAATGCAATATTTAAATGAAGATGTATAATCGTTTCCTAGTAACCGTTGATCTTACCAAACTGCATGATGTTTTTTTTTTTTGAGTTTTTGTAGTGAAATCCGCTTGAAAGATCAGAGGTGAATTTATACAACAAAACTGTTTATGGTACAGGTAACACAAAAAAACATTTATGCAAACTAAGTTGCCGTATTGGCACCTTTTGAGTAATTAATAATGCTAAAATAACCTCTCAAGCTGAGATGATAATATAAGCTCGAACGCATGCAACAAATGATGCAATAATATATAGTGGTTCCATTTTAGTAGTGGAAAGTATTGATTTCACGACGATTGCAGTGCCCATAAATATGCGAGAAAAACGGCTTCGAGGCTTTTGCAAGTGAATAGCAAACAACCAATTAAAATACCTATCATGCCCATCAACAACAAAAATATTCCTTCAAGGGAAAAGAATTAGAACAGAGGGTAGATGCACCACCTCGCAGTTACATATTGCGTAGCCTCCCGAAGGCAATTAGAAACGATAAAAAGCTTCAGAAGCATCGAAGTGATCAACATCGACTGTTGATTCATTTTTATTGGATCAGCAACGTCAGAATTGGTACCGTACGGCGGGGAGACAAACGTCTGAATCAATGCTTCATTTCGAATGTATGACAAAGCAAGAGAGCTTGATAACACACAGAATATTTTTCAGCATTATGCTTATTCTCGGTGATGACTCATGAAACATGCAGTGATGCGACGTCCAATGGGAAAAGGTGAGAGAGGATTGAGGAGGGGGGGAGGGGGAGGGTGGGCAAGGGGAGGAGAGAAAATGGTTGAACTTAGGAAGCGCTTGGTTATCGTTGCCTCCCCCCCCCCACACCCCCGCCCCCTCCCACCACACCCCCACTTCGCTGCTGAACACTTGCGAAACGACACGAGAGCCGAAAAATTTACAAGCGTGTGCTGCTGAGCGAAAAGTGGACTCTTCACGTCACCCTTTCAGGTCAGAAAGTCTGAAGTATCGACTCATAAATTCATGAAGGTCTCACAAACTACGTTTCGTTGAGGAAGTGCTGCGTACATATTTCAGGATCATCTAATCTGTGAAGAGAAAACTTCCAGCTCGGTTGCTATAATTGTATAATCTTTATGGTATCCACATTTTCCAGCTTAGTTATTCATTGGTTAATAAGAATCCACCGCTTCCTCAATAAGAATGCACCCTCATATATATCAGCCCACGTTTGCTGATTAGCAATCTACTACATTTCCTAGGCAAAATCCACGAAAAATCACATATATTTAGTCTCTTTCTGTCGCTAAGAGTTTCATTGCAAATTAATCGTTTTTATTTGTAAATGAATAAAATATTTCAAAAAATTAATAAAAATACATATATAGAATATAATAGTGAATATAGAATATAATAGTGACGATTTCAATTGCAGTATTTAAATTCGCATTTTATTTTTCCTTTCAAATTTCAATTCATTCGATCCTATGTTGCATTCCTCTCCATCCTGCTTTTTCGCCTAGTTACCGTATCTAATAGGAAGCACTCTGTAGGATATCATACGATATTACCCCTTACTGTAGCTTGAACATCAGGCTTTTCTTGCAGCGAATATTGTTTGATGATGAACTATAGTAGATTTTTGCACGAATCTTCTATACAGTAACAATGGCGCCAAACTTCCGAAAGTTTATTCGAAAACTGGAAGCTTGCCAAAATTGGAATGCAGCGGCTAACAGGTAAAATATGGAGAGGGAGGGAATTCGCTTAATAAAAATTCATCTTGTTTAAGGTAAAAAAATTTTTTGCAGAACAAAGGAACATCGAAATTTTATCGTGGTACTTCCTCACAAGTTTTACTGTTCATCCGGCAAAAAAAGCCGGCTTTTATCTGGCTTATCGAGTGCATTCCGTCGCTCCATCGAAGTAATTCATTCGAGGTAACAAGCTTACTATAATTTTACTGCGTCGATTTCTTTTCTAATAAAACTTTTGTAATTTATTACTCATTTTATGAAATATTTTATTTTTTATTTTTGGTTCCACTTTCTCGCCAAAAGAATTCCTTATTTTGATGTCGCCTAACGCATATAAGTTTTACGTTCTATTGGCATTTTTATTGTATTTGTCTAGCAATGTTCTAATGTGTAAACGCTATCAAACGACTATTTAATAGAATCCTTCCCTTTTCATTGTTTCTTCTTGGATCATATTTTGGTGCAGTCTTTGCCATGCTCCAAAAAATGGGGAGAAAGGTAGGGAGGTGATAGCTATATTCTACTTAGGATTATGCAAAAATTCTGTTTGGGTAATGGCCAATGTCATAGCCCTCTAGCCTTGTCACTGAGCGCAGAATATAAAATGATGAAAACAAAAATTGACGAATTTTTTCCTATTCGTGATCAGCTGGTCAACGCTTTTGAATTAATTTAAGCCGATAAGGACAAGGGAAATTAGCAGTTGGGCTAAGAGGGGTTATAATTTTAGTTAGGCCACTTCATTTGTATATTGCTGATTATAGGTGATTACAGGTGCGATGTTGGGCCGATTGATGTGTAATGGTGGGCGGCAATTGTGCTTCACTTCCCGATGGCCTTGTATGGGACAACTACGTTTGAGTAGATTCGATCGAGCACAACTTAGAAGTCGTCTTTATAAGGAATCAAAGATAAAACAAGCAAATATATCAGTGCCCTATCATGCTGATCTCATCCCAATCAGACCGCCGAAACATCTCTGGAGGGCCTTCGCATTCACTGTGGCGGTTTGTTCCGTTCTCTGAACACATCACTTTATTCGATATATTCTCCTTAAAAAACCATTGTTGACTTTATTGAGAAATTTTATTTAATATACAGGAAAATCAAATGGGATTTATGTTATTTCCTATGATTCTGAAATTAACTAAATTCCTGAAATAGTATGATTCATCACTTGTTTTGATGATGAAGAAAGACGAGAGGGGCGATAGCTGAAAAGGAGAGTTCGCATATTTTCGTCATTTGCATGCATGAAATTCGAAATATAACCATTGACGCGGAAAAATTTTCAATCGTAGAGAAGTTCTTTGATGGAAACAAAAATTTTCTGAAGTTATTGACTCAGAAAAATAAGTCGATTTTTTAACCGGAAATTTGGTTTTTTTTTTGGAATTTGAGTGAAAATAATTCATCGAACAGTATTCATGTAGAACGATTACCGATATCTTTTCAAATTTAAAAATTGTGCTTTAAGTTGTTCTACTCGTTGCGTATTGATTCGATATATTAGATCGCTGTTTGTACATATAATGTTGCGTTTTATATACGCTTTTGTGAAGCAGCTACTTTGAGAGGATGTACAGTTGAATGATATAAAATGCACTTTTGTTCTTAAGCAATGGACCACTTAGATGATCTTGCTTTCGGAAGTTGTCGCTATTAAAGCGGTAGGTAGTAGGAAATATTAGGAAGATATCAAGGAATGTTGGAATGGGAAGGAATATTCTCGACTTTTTTCACTAGTACTGAAATCGTTTCGCCTGTTAAGTTTGGTTGGGATATGGCAAACGGGTGGTGGTTAATGCGGGGTTTGGGCAAATTAACATATGTTTATCTGCTTGTGAATAGATCTGTGTTGTTTTATTTCTTCTACAGCTATGAATTACAGGAATTTCATGGTATTAATCTAGGAAACGTCCATAATTAACCATTAATCAGTGCCCTGATTTTTCTTTCTGTTCCTTAAAAAAAACCTTTTTTTGTTAAATTTAAGGTTGGTGGTGCATCATTTGCAATAGCATCAATAACAGATTTCGAACGTGCAAAAAAACGAATGCATCGATTTTGGGATGAAACAGTTGATTTTTTTGATGTTACCGCTCAGCAACGACAAAAATTTGCTGATGAATGGTGGGTAAGAATGAGTGATGGACAAAAGACTTCATTCTATATACTTGCCGCTAATACTGCAATTTTTCTACTATGGAAAGTTAAAGCTTTCGAACCATTCATGTGGCGATGGTTTACGAATAGCTATGCTTCAAGTGAGTTGCACTCAAAGTTTCATGTGTTTATCGCTTTTGGCAGACATTTTCAACAGACAGTATACGAATTTACGAATTCACTAGTGATCCTTGAACATATATTTATATTTTACGAACCATTTAACTGAGAATAACATGAACGTATTAAGAGAAAAAATAAAGGTGTTGAGAGATGAATTAGAAGCGAAAAAATCAGTAGCAGTGGTAGAAGCATAGGTATAAGATGACGGGTTTGTAAGATCCTGGATGTTTTCTTCGCATCGAATTGAACAAAATATTGTTGGTTTTTTGCTGTCTGACATTGTCGGCGCGTATGAATTCGGTGGTTGTCGAATAGTTGACGTTATGTGTGATGATGCAAATAGGGCAAATCAAGTGACATTGAGAATATATGTTGCCTTAAAGCGTATTTAGGACTTGAATTGTCTATCTTTAACAGTAAATTCTTCACTTATGGCAAAGGTGGCAAACAGCATCTAATGAATTTGATCGTTGCCGTTGTTTTCTTCGATTCTTGACATATTCCCAAGATTATTTTATCATTAAAACAAAAGACGCATCAACAGAGCAGCTGAAAAGTTGTAATTTTTAGAGGTATTATGCTTACCGATGGTATTGAGTGCATTTTCACACTCACATTGGCTTCATCTCGGTATAAATATGTATGTTCTCTACTCATTTGCGGGTGTGTCCATCGACAGATTCCTTGGATTGGATCAGGTTTTCGTTATGTCTCCTTCATATTTTGTGTCTTCTGAGTTGAGATTGTGACGATTATGGTACCGATACGTTATTGTTGTTTTTCCCTGCTAAATTCCCTCAACCTCCTTCCTCCTCCCACCTCACAATGCCCTTCCCTCTTATTTTGAGGCTTTGGATTTCATTGGTAAGTTTGAACGATCGTATTATGCACCCCTACTCCCCCTTCTCCTCATTCCTTCCTTCTTGCCATCCTTTCTCATTACCTCTCTAAATTATTTGCTTGGACATATTAGTTTTCAGTTCATGGCATTCTATGTGACAGCGGCATCAGTATCATCGTTGACGAGCCTACTTCATAAATGTGCAATTGGCTCATCTGTACGGGCACTTGGAGCTGTATGTTTACTTTATTTTATATCTTAGTGGTCACTAATTCATAAGTATTTAATTATTTATGGTACTCTATAAACAGTTACTTTTCTGTTTGGCTATCGGCAACTCACTTCTTAAACTTTTTTCTTTACTCTCTTATCTTTTATAAAAGAAACGAATCAAAGTATTTGTTGTTGAGTTGTTGCGGAGTCAACACATAGAATAAATTCCTCACCCTTATGATAAGAGTGCAACGGCACATCGGAAATTATCTTCAAGAGCGTCATCTCATCTACGAGGTTCGCAGTAGCGATTGACTAGTCGACTGGGTGATTTTAAAAAGTCGCTTCCTTACCCGATTCGGAAACTGAATCCTGAAGTCAGGAATCGGAGTGTAGGGAAGTGCTTATCTTTTTTCCTCACATTCCGAGCCACAGGTTTTGGTTATTTTGAATTTTTGACCTTTTTTTTGGACTCAAAAACTTGAGTCTAGACAAGAATCACTTTTGTTAATATTGGTAGGGGCTTCCTTGGCTCGGACATCCGGATAGTTCCCACCACAGGTTCAGGAATCGGAGACATCCTATGTTTATCTAGCTAAATTGTTCACTTGAGAGCATAGTTACTCTGGGTCCTCGATGACATCCTTCTGGAGTCGAATATCGCATTTCAGCTCCAGGTAAAGCATTTAACTATACGCTTACAAATGTTACATTTTCACTTGTCGTCGACGTTAGCGCCTTGGGTCATGACGTGCACAGAACTGCTTCTTGCCCATTAGGGTCCACAGGGATCTCTCCAGTTGTGACTTACAACCGGTTTAAGAAATGTCCAATTCAAAACGATTTATGAAAAAGTTATGTACGTTTATAGCTTGGTCAGTGAACATTAGCGATGATTTAATTGTTTCAGCGTTCTGTTTTACCACTTTTTTTTCATCCATAGATTCCATCAATTGCGTTTACGCAATTATAATAGCAAAATCATCGAATGAGAACGCCTTCATTTTTCACCAAGGGATCATATACAAGAGCTTATTGTAATGAAGAAGCTCACTTTTATTTGATATGAAACGGCTATAGGAATATACATGTTCATTGTATGCGGTCATATGTTTAAAAGAAATGAGATAAGCGATATTTAGAAACACATATTTATATGAGATGAAGCGGTGATAGTTTTCAATGGGAAAGAACTGTCAGAATGGTCATGACGTCACCTTTAGAAGGAATTCACCATCAAATGGGATCTTGGTAATCAAAAGTAGTTAATGCTTTCGTTCTGTATATTTACTAGATAATTGTTGTGTGTGGCTTTTTTACTTATTATATGCATTGAAGAGTGGCGCAATTCTGGCGGTATTAGCATATACATGTGTACGTATACCGGATGCGCGTCTACAAATTGTATTCGTACCGGCGCTGAATTTTTCGGCTCAGAGTGCTGTTATTGGGCTAGTATTATTCGACTTTGCTGGTCTAGTGCTGCGGTTCCGTCTTTTCGACCATGCTGCCCATTTGGGTGGTACACTATTCGGAATGTATGTTTGAAAATGTTTTCGTTTAGCATTTATATGGTCGTTGTTTGCAAACATCTACGCATGAAGCAAAAGCTGTGATTTTTTAGCAGTGAATATGCATGAAAAAAGTGGATAAGGAAGTTGAATCTCCTAGATGTATAGACTTGCGATGCTTCTATAATGGCATATCTAAGGTTGTTGACAAGCATTAATGAAGGAAAATATCTTGGGAGGAGCATAAGAGAAATATCGAAGGTCGTTTTCCCTCGGAAAAACATACTGTACCTTCGTGGAAACATACCTCCTAAGAAATATGACATTGGTGGGAATCCATTTTCGAAGAGTAATATACCTTCCCAGGTGATCCCAGGTCATTGTTTAACTAGCCATTTGAGATTGAGCAGCGTTACCTCCCGCCCCAGCTTGTTGCCTACTTAAACTAGAGGAAGAGAGGAGGGAGGGGGAGGTTAGGGCTCTGGCAGCTAAAGTATTTGAGTGCCATCGACAGCGGTCGAGAACAGGAGTTCTTGTTTCCTTTACTTCGCCTCGCATACTCTTGGCAGCATAAAAGTGAAGTTTCTTGCCCTATAAAGACCTTGAAATGTAACACCTATGTTGAATATTATTTATATTTGAAGATTTTACGGGTTATATGGGGAGAATTTAATATGGAGACGTTGTGGAGAGAAAATAGTAATGACATATCGTCGTTTCACCGAGAAAAGGCGATAATTCACTATGTGAAGGACTTATAAGACTGTCTCTTCATCAACGGTGGGCATTTGGTAAGTCAGTCGGTTGATTTTATCCAAACTTATATTTTTCTCAATTCAGATTTTATGTATTTATTTTATTTGTTTACATTCCGGGAACCTTTAAGCGGTCGTTAACACTCTTTTCCTCATTCAAGTTTAGCTTGACGAAGTTTTTTTATTTTTTAAATTCAAATTTGAGCCGATTTTCTCAGCTTTTTTTTCGATATGAAAATGTTGTAGTGTCTTTTTGTTTAATTTTTCTTTATCTCCGCATGAATTTTCTCATTTCTTTTCGTTAAACTCACCTCTGTATTGTTAAATCGATAACGCATTTGAGGATCTACGACGAATAAGTGGACGTTTTGTTGACTAAATATCAGTTATTTATTATGTCGACGTTGTCGAAAGAATTTATTGTAACAAATTTATGTGATGTGAGTTTTACAGATCACTGTGTTGAAAGATTTTTTTCGTTCTTCCAGAAGGCATCCTGATGTTTAATGCGAGTTTATGATGCGTCTACTCGTATGAACGGTTTGTGATCGACGGTTGCTTTTGGGCATATCAAATCAAATCGTTTGCAGATATAAGCTGTAAAATAGAAATGTTGGAGTTTCCGAATATTTTGCCTTACTGATTGAAGGAAATGAATGAATTGAATGATGTCGAATGACGTATTATGGGAGGCAAGTTGGGGTGTTTCATTAGCTGTGTTGTTGTGAAATTTAACATTACTTTATTTCAACTACCATCTTAAGCTAATTCTTGCGTCGCAGCCGGTTGATACAGAAATTTGATGTTCAATAGGAGACGTGTTTCGCGGAAATTGAAAGGGTTTTTGATATCCGTTTTTGGATGATACTTCCAGTAGAGGTGGATAAATACTTTTACAATAGTTATTAAATTTTCAGATTTAAGAAGCATATTTATTAGGTAATGGAGGAGGTTTCTTATGAAAGGGAGGGGTCTCGAAAAGTTTTAGAATCTATAGTGATATTTTTCGAGATGACGAACTTGAATAATTCAACACAAATGTTTCTGTTATTGCGGTTATTCAGATACTTGGAGTAATTTTTATACATACTGTTATGCAAAGTATTTGCTTTATATACGTAAATATTTTGAGGATTGCCTATGAAATGCATCCGGAGTAAATAACTATTTTATTGGATATTCCAATTCTTGAGTTGGAGTACGGTTTATATAAATTTGTTACGATACAATTATGCATAACCTTGCTTCTTCGATGTCAATTCGATCGGTTCGAAGTCGATTCGATTGATACGACGTAAACTCGATGGACTCG
>QEWY01000381.1:0-36517 GCA_006503575.1 Baylisascaris schroederi
ATCATTGATCATATCCTTGTATTATCCGTGCATTTTATAATTGTTAACTTACTGAGGGATGAGATCGAGAAAATCAACTCGAATTCTGAATCAGTAACAACCGTTCACGACTTCAATAACCTTTTAAAGCTGCATTTGCATATAGATGTGTTAGAAATAATTAGGTAGGAAGGATCAAAAATGTATGTTATGTAAGTAGCGGAAGCAATGTGCATGTCAAGTAAAGAGCAAAAATAGATAGCCATATATCGCAAAGGTGGGGAAGGAAGGGGAAGGGGCAAAGAAGGAAGAGACGTCCTTTTGAACTAAACAATGAAGAAAAAATCGTATGCTGTGTGTTTAGTAGTTCGCTTGAATCCGAGATCGGCAAAAGTTACAGGATTACAGGAGGAAATTAAGGTGAGCGCAATTGACACCGCCAAACGATTGATCTCCAACTATTATTTCCGCTCCGATTGGTTTCACTTTTTTGTTCAATGCTTCTTCGATCTTTAATGCAATGAAATTTAGATTTGCATAAAAAAGCTGTGAAAAAACGCATTATGCACTAAAAACTTCTTTACTTCTTGAATATTGATGCGGCCAACTGTAGAAATTCGTATCTTACTTCTCAACGCCTTCTCACTTATGTTAGCAATACTCTAAAAAAAGCGTTGCATAGAAAAAGAACCTAATACCGTAACTTGCGCAATAATTAAGCAATTTACCGCAACATGCCTACTGTAAATCACTATTCTCTGCCATCAACAAGTGAAATTCACTCGAATCTTCGTTAATTTGCTGGAACATTATTCATCGTTTATAAGCACATCATATTGTTGTGATATGCTCATACCTATGTGCATTTATTTATGCGTTCATATCTCTCTATCTGTACATAGGATGCATATTGCTAATTATAGCAGTTACCATTATGAAACTTGGTTTTATAACCCAATTTTAGGGTGATTTCGTAAACCTATCCTCGTTTCGATTCCTTCCATTCGCTATGGCAGCAAAAACGAATATACGATTTGCATATGCAAATTTTGAGCTAGTTGAATAAGTGGAATAAATTTTTTTGATTTCGATTTGCACAATCAATTTTTTTTTTCATTAAAACGTATTAGTAGGCGTAAGGCTATTGTTGTTGAGTGCTTATACAGCTGGTTGCTCTAATTCATACAATTAGAAAAAGTACGTGTCGTGCCAACCTTCCCATCTCACGCAATCCTAATTGTTTCCTGTATGATCGCTATTCGAAGGAACAGATGCACAATCAACGAGCTAACTATCGGATTATGCTTCCAAATTTTCAATTTAAAAAAAGACTTTCGGTTCTCTTAAAATCCGGTTAGTAAACGGCACTAGATGTTGCTAAAGCAAACGGGCCAGAAGTTGAAGACGCGAATCCGTCGACATTGTAGAGTTGCAAATCCGAAAGCATCGTCACAACGAATTTCATAATTTAGAACATTAAACATGATCGAGAAATTAATTCCACTTTTTTGCAAGACTAATTTTTGATTTGGGAACTAAAATAAGCGTAGGCGCTTGTTTCAAGAATGTCACTCAAATTGCTACACTAGATCTGCAGCTTGAAGTGTGCAAATGAAGAGATAGATGAACATATAGACATAATAACAAACAACTTCAACGTAGAACATCAACGTAAAAGAAGCTATACAATGATGCATGTGAAACTATACGATATACAAAGGAATTATACAATCACTAACGCATAAATTATGTGTTAAATATAGAAGGAAAAATAGTTCCATTCTATAGGACTTTAGGACTATGAATTGGTAGCAAAAATAGAGCAATATTTATATAATGCTAAACCTATAGAAATCGCTCACTTATATGACCGACTTTTAGGTTATACATACAAAAAGGATTTAAGCAATACAAATGATTGATAAGCGTAAAAACTAAAGTCCGTGAAGGAATTCGTAAATCAAACTTCTAATATCCTGTCTATTAGGATAGACGAACTTGCATATTAATTCTGGTTTGCTAATTAAAGCTCTATATAAATAATTTTCTACTAGAATAGCACTAAAATATTTGTCTTTATAGTTTTTAAGTAGTCGTTTACATTTATTAAAGAAATTGGCTTAAATTAATACAGTTTATTAGATCTAAAACTTTGAGAGATTACAAGATTTTTGTGTGTAAAAAGTGGAATATTATTGTCCAACTGAGTATATTTATTAACTAAGAAACTAAATTGTTGTCATCAACTATGTCGTGACTGGCATTTATTTGCATATGCATTTTAATTGAAATGCATTTTAATTTTGCATTTGCACTGTAAAAAAAAGTACAGTTAGCTGCTTAATTTTATTTGAAAATTGGTTTCATTGCAAAAAAAAGAAAACAAATAAATAAATAAATAAGTAGAAAATAAATTCAATGCAAAATGCAACAATTCGCCAATAGGATCGCACTAATTGATCATTATAGGTTGCAATTTTATTCGCAAACTTTTAATATTTGTAATGCAATTAGTGTGCAAATATTTTCTTCCGCTTTTTATGCACACATTTCATGCAGCATTTTCCATTATCTGTATGATGTTTATGTTAGCAGCATACTTTATTCACATATATGCTCACTCGACTCTATTCAGTACTTTCAATAGGACTCTGCATAACAACCATATTGCACAAATAGCTTTTGAAACATTTCAACAGGAAACTTTCAAATCCATTCGAATTCTTTAATTCAGCTGTACTAGTAACTCTTTATGATAAGTGGCACCAAAACTCTTAACCTAATCAATACAAATGTTTGGACTTTCTTATCAACTTCATAGATCAGTGGACTATGCAAAAATTATTTGGTAGTATTTAGATCTACCACGAAGGCAACCGATCTGGGTGGTATGAAATAGATTGTTTCAAGTGAAATCATATACCATCAACTGCAAAGGGAAATACTTCTCTATATGTAGATCAAACCATTATTCCAATATATGACAAGCAAAGTCAGGCCCGATCTGCTCCACTGAGGGATATCACTGCAAATTAGACACCCTTAATGATACTCTCAAAAAACTTTACGCATAGAAGATTAAACGACATAGTTTCAAATGAGTGACCTGAATCTTTAAGCAACGATTGGACAAATTCATATGTCCATTGGCAAAGGATGAATTAATCGACGATGCTATACACATAAATGATAACCAACTGTTGTGTTATTTTTGTCGCTGTCAACTTTTATGAAAATCGATGAAATTTCGCTTGAAATAAGCGAAAATTTATTTCTAAATTTATTACTAAGTCCAATAATAGAGTGTTTGTGGATCTCCCCTCTCCCCATCGGGTATTTTTTTGTGGATTTCCGTTTCTAAAATAAAAAAGGCACATTGCAAGATAAGCCTTTAGATTTCTATAGCATGCGGATGGTGCTGTTTCAACAAAAACGAAACGCTTGCTTTCTCTTCGTCTGAAGGTTAGAATCTCTTGTAGTGTTACTGTGCAGCTGTTATTACATTGTTTAGCTAACAAACATATATAGTGTCCTCACCATCAACGACAATTTTCTCTTTGTAAAACTAAAAAAAAACGATTTCCTTTCTGAGATGGCAATCAATCGCTTATGCTAATTTTTTTTTCAAATTTTGCATTTTAATTTGCATAATTCAATTGTATTCAATATCATTTCAAATATATTATTGTTAATATCGAAAATTTTTTACAAATAAAAATTATATGATAGAAAATACTCAGCAATTATATATTTATATGAGAAGAGAGATGGAGAAGAACTACTTGTAATATTTTTTCTTACTTGTCATCAACTAAACCGTACAGATTTTTATGCGCAATTGAGAATTGAAATTAAAAAACAGGCAACCAAAATTTTATAACACCAAAGGATTTTATATTGCATAGGAAAGGTGAAACAGATGAGCTTCAGGTGTGAACAAATATGTAGTGAAACACCGGAAAGATATTATGATAGAATAGGTAAATTGACGATGGCATTAATTAATTTTTAGGTTTGATTTTCCTTCAGTTCAAATCTTTCTTGTTTTTCTTTCTTTTTCTCCCTTGTTTTCTTTTTTTTTTGCCGGAGGTAACTCAGGAAGAGTAGACACCATTAAATAAACCATTGCTGACAACCGTTTCTCACTCTGTTTGTTATTCTCTTTTGCCAGTATCATATTTGTATGAAATGCAAGTCGATAGATTTATTCAAGGATGATCGTTAGATGATATCGGTATCATCCGGTTCTGATTCTTGTTTAATGCCATTCAAAATGCGGTTAGCCTCTTTAATATGGTCTATAAAGAAACCTAAGTAAGATGCTTCGAACTCCTAGGTAAGATGTTTCAAAATATTTGCTTCATTGCTCTAAAATCCAAAACATTCATCAGTCATTTTGTGGTCGATGTCACCTATTAAGGAAGTTTATTTCTTATATTTGTTTTGAAACGAATGGATGAAAGCGGACTTCAGATGCATTGATTCGAATCTATATGGCTTTAAATTTACTTATAAGATGCTCATAGTGTTGGTGCTTTGTTGCCTCTTAGTTTTGATGTTTTCCATTGCAACGTTTTTTCCAGTGTTTCTGCCTATACTGTGACAATTTCTACAGATTCTTAACGTGAATCCACCTTTAACCTTAAACTCGATCCTAAGTTATTAGGTTAGTGAAGGACAAAAAAGTTTTGCGGCGGCAGTTGATCTCCCCTTCAACAGTGCACTTGCGTAAGCAGTAAACAAACTCTTTAAACACATTTAACGTAATTTACTAGGGAGAGAAGGGGGAGAGAGGGGCGGAGAAAGAACACGTTGAGCATTGTTTGAATTGCATCGTTCAGATGCTCAGCCGTTCTTCGATCTTCCATTCCATCAGCGGATTCAGTAGCGATCAATCTTTGCGATAAAACGTTACCTACGGAAATCAGGCACCCATTGACGCAGTAATGAGAATCACCGACGCGTTAGACGTGCAAGCGAGATGCTTTTCGATGCAGGGAAATGCAACGCCTTTACATCGATTGGCAGCAACGCGGTGCGGTGCGATGCGAACGGGCGGCGTCTATCGACGGGCAGCGTTGATGCGGCGATGTCATCAAGCGTTATTGCGTCGTCTTCTGATGGCGCACTCTCGGCGTATTTCCAATTCTTTCATCATTATATTATCTATTATCAATCCAGTAGTTTTATTTTTTATTATTTTTATGCCCTCATATTCATCGGCTATCACATCGACGACAACTACAGCAACATTTCGTCGTGATTGCTCCGATCAAATTCATAAGGTGCGTCTTAATTTGAATAAACTCGATCAATTTTTTTTTGCCCGGAGGGGATGTTTTCAGGCAGCGCTATGACAAAAGCGCCAAGGAACAACTTCTTTATGATGCATATATGAAAGTGTATTTTGAAAGCATTATCATTGGAGCTTAATGGGTTCTTCGGTGTTTTATTCTTGTATAAAGACCATCTTCCACATTCTTTTTCTATCAATTAGATACTGCGGAAGCATCAAAAATACTTCAGAAGCTTATCACAACAAAAAAAACTCTATTGCATAAAGATATGGTAATCGATTTCTACGGGCATATGGTAATATGGGCACTTTTATTTTACACTTTTTTGATGACGATCATCTAAGCGAATTCGTTTTTGAAGAGAAACAGAAGATGTCGCGATACAAGTAATAATCTATTATTTTTGATAAAGTTCCAACGAGTCGAGTAGTATACAGTAACATTTTTACAGTAATACACGGCAGTATACAGTAGCGCATTAATATCGACTGAGGAACACTTTTGTATCATTCATTTTGAAATTTCAGTTGTAGCTAAATTTATAAGGGGAAAAAAATTCTATATAAAAGCTTGATTGACGATTTATTATTGTTTATTGATATCTGTCAGCAATGAATTTCCGTACTGCTTCCAGTAAAGTTATATAGATACTGAAAGCAGAGGAATGGAGGGAGAGAAGAGAGCTAGAAGGTACCTGAAGTTTGTGGTACCTATAAGTCTGTACACGTCAGATATCTTCTAACTCCCCTCTCTCTTTCTATCCCTCTGCTTTAAGTACCAATTGTGCTATATCGATATAAGTCTGCATAATAATTGGTCTTTAAGCAGAATTTGCATAATTAATTAGTTTCCTCCTCAAAATAGATTAATTTATAAACATTATTAAACGTATCGTTTTTGAGAGATCCCCAATAATAATAATAATAAGGATTTATCCTCACTTACTCATTTTTGTTAGCAGCGATCACTTTTCTTGTTCTTCGATCGTTGGTACCACTATTTCTGCGCCTATAAATTTAACGCACCCTAACTTCCATCCCCTATTGCCGGAAGTGACCTCAACCTACTGACGTGTCAAGTATACTAAGATGAGCTTGACGTCAGGTATAACATCAGGTATAAAAATCTACCTGCTATCAAATTTATGACTATGACTTTATGGAACGCGATTTTAGGGAGGTGAGTAACAAAATTCTTAAATGATAATTCATACCGAAGATGACATATAATGGTTGAAATAAAAAACCAGCCTATCCAAAAACTAATAAAAAATATTCTGCATACAAAATTTTTTTTTGCTTTTGAAAGGCCAAGTATTTGGGAAATTTTCGAATTTTTATTGAAATTGAAATTTTTATTGATTGTTATTGAATTTTTTTTTTCGTTGTCGAAATCGTTATAGAAAAAAAATTTTTTCACTAACGATTGAAATGATTAGAAATGAAATATGCCGCATAAGTTGATTGTTGATGTAAGTTGGAACACCTTTATCGATGTCTTTTATTTAATAAAAATAAAGAAAAGCAATTAGTTACTAAAATTACACCATTTAAATGTCAATAATGTTTAATGTTAACGAATTATGGCTTTAATCTTTTCAAATTTTATCATTTACATTAACGAATAAAAGTAAAATTACAGTTTTATATGAATGCAGCTTGAAATGCTCAATATTAAATGATCGAATATAGAAGTTAATCGTCTCAGAATTGTTTCATTCACCTAAACAAACAATTAGAAATATTTCTGTGTGATATAATAAAAAAAAATAATGATCTCATCTACAGTGGAATATTTATAATCAATCGCTATTAAAAGCTTTTGTCTAATGCAATCCTTCTTTCATAAAATCCTTCAGAGATAAACGATGAAAATTTTTAGAGATAATTTTTACAACGCAACACCCTAAAGTATTGCAAATAAATTGTGAATTTTCCAATGAGCATATTGACGAAATCGTTGCTATATGATAATAATGGAACTAAAGGTTTATTATGTAGTACAATTTTTCATAATCTCTTCCATTATTCCTTGGATATTAGGTATTTGGAAGTGAGTCAACAAAGGTATGTAACGAAATCTGGATAAATGCCAATTTTTTTTTCAACTAAACCAAGATTTCATACACGAATTAGTTAGAGCAAGAGATTTCTTTTATAGGTAGCAAGAGCGAGAGAATTATTTCATAAAGGACTATACCAAGAGCACTTGATCTGTGTCGTTTAGAAATTTCACTCTCATACGGTGGGAAAAAACGCTTAAAGTGGGGAAATAGTGATACGTCACTCATTCCATTACGCCATTTATACATCAGCATAAACGTTCGTTACACGGTATGTTTCTACACACAGCTGTCATTAAGTATAAATAATACGGCTATAAACCAACGTTTACGAATGCAAACATTTGCTTAGCGTTTCCAACTAATAAAAATGACGTCACTATTGAGCGCTCATAGATCATGGGACATACTGATCACCAAATCCGATAGCAGTTTTAGCGAACCGCCTTGGGGGTGGGTGTGGAAGAGGGTGAGGGGGTGGAGATCATAAACAACAGCAAAATATTGCACTATATACCGGCAACTTTCAATCTATTATCGATCGATATCGATTGTTTCATTATGATAGTCATGAAGAAATCCGTGAATACCTATCCATTCTGAGAGATTATAGATATCCTCGAAGTGAACACTCTAATCCCCTCTCAATATCAGAAATAATCCCTTCTAATAGCGATTGTTGAATTTTATGAGATTTTCGAAAATCAGAGCAAATTATTAAAGGTTCTTATAAAATTAGATGGTTAATTACTTGTATAAGTTATTCACATAATCATCGTAGATGCTTATTTTCTATGAATAATTTTTCACATTCTCCTATCTTTTGAACGTATCAAAATTTGGAAGTTTTTATTTTTGTAAATGGAATTTTCTTTGATCTATGAAAGAAATAAAAATTTGATTTTCCACTCTTACACGTATAACTATTGTGATTGTTAATGGTGATTGACTTCATCAAATCGCTACAAACAATTGTTCATTTAAGCATATTGGCAATTCAGGTTTATATGAAATTAGCGTATAATTAAAACATCATATTTTTTATAGTTCTTATTTTATTTTTTGTATTTTAAATTTGTCTATAAAATAAACTGAGTATAGAATCGTAATTAAATGCAATTAAATTAATGAGAAATCATTTAATATTGAGGGAGTAGGTCGTTTTTTGCATCAATTTTGTTTTTTGGATTAGCAACCCATCGATCGCAAAATTTCCCCTAATAAATTCGATCAATTTTCGATATAATAACCTCATATTAGATACATTTATCATCTTGTTATCCTTTGATTCTATTTTTTGAAAATTTTTTTTCTGCATTGCTCTAATAAAATGTACTACTTTTATAGGCAAATAAGTGGTACTTGTTGTATTTAATTTGCAACAAGTACCATCAATGTTAATTGTCACAAAATGTGCAAACTTATCGAGCAAACATTTTTTTTTAAAAGAAATCCCTCTGTAGTATCTTCATGCAAATTTTTGATCATTTCCATTATTTACATTGCATAATTCTGCATTATCTGATTATCCTAAGTGATATAAAATATTCACTTATACAGATAATATAAAATTATAGGATAAAAGCAAATTCATATAATTTACAAATATTTTACGACAAAAAAATGGAAAAACAACTAAATTTCAGTTTTACGACCTATAAACGATCCGTTTGTTTTTATTTATTGCTAGCGCATCTTTGTGAAAATGCCTTCAAATATTTAATACGGGTAAACTTTTATAAGAGCATCATAGCATCTTCTTAAGCACTTTGAAGCGTTACCCAACTTCTATAGATTCTGAATTATGCTTAAACTTTTACAATTAAAAGCGGTAACAAGTATTCAGCTCAAATCTAGCTTCCTATTTATTTAGCCAAGTTAAATGCAAATTAAATATGCAAATTTCTAGCAGGTTCGTCAAGTAACTCCTCTTCAGAAGAGATAATTTCTCAAAAATGCTATCGTTATTAATACTCAGAAATATTTTTTATTATTATTTTCAATGAACTCATCAGAATTATATAATTTTAATTCCATAAATATTTATTTCAATCGTCGATTAAATTATTAATCAATTGTTTTTTATTTTCAGGAAATTGCATGCACCGTACACAACGGTAAGTGAAGCTTAAAGTGATCTTTATTCTTGTTCGTTTATTAAATGTTTTATTATTGGATTGATTGCGATCGTTAAAGAATAATTGCTCCATTTAGTAAACACATATCTGTACTCAATCTTATTCAATTATTTATTGAAAAAATAAACCCTTTCACGCTCTTATATTCAACCAATTTGACTAACTCTCGATTGTTAGCATTCTCTGCGAAGTTGTATTGATAGTATTTTCTATATTAATCGCTCTTAGTATTATTCCATCGTTATATGAATATTTTTTTACTTGTTTCATTATTTGCTTCGTTTGATAACTGATTGCCTCTTGCAAGCAAATCAAAAGATGTTTTCTACTCGAATGTTTAAATCTTTTCAACAGAAAAATATTTGAATAGATAGGAATCTATGAAATAATGAGAGTATTCGTCATTACTTCATATAGTCGATTTTTGAGTAGCAAAGGGAATCCAATCAAAGAGTTTAGTCTAATAACTCATTGAACTAACATATTTCAGAAATTTACATAAAACAACAAACACCACCAAAAAATCGACTTTGTTTTCGCTTCTTATTTCATTTATTGAAAAATATTGGTTGAACAAGTTTCATAGTAAAGTTTTGATTCTCTTCAACATATATGACTAAGACCGAGGTTATGCCTAGAAATTATTCCACATTTTGCTTAAGTAATATGCGAAATTAACTTCGAGTCTCAGCCACAGCAGACTTTGATGATGACCACTATGTGATGACCAATGAGAACATTGTACGCAAGTAGATGCGAAACCTTCATCAAGCGTGCTGCATTATATAAATGCCACCGCACAAGAACTTAGGCAAACAAATAGTGGCCAATGAGAGTGTCTGCTCTAGCTCAATGATGGATCATTCGCTAGGCAAGCGAAAGGTTTACTTATTGTTTGGCAGCAAGCAATTTTTTTTCATTTGCTATCGAATGACTGAGTTATCGAATTAAAAAAAACGTTTAAACAATTGTACGATTCTCTCATCACATCGAAAAAATTGGTGATTTTAGCTGGTATTAAATTGTCGTTTCTATATTACGGATGCTTATTGATGACCGCTGAAATCACTTTATTTACATAGAGAGAGGAATATATCAGAAAAGGTTTCACGGAAAGGAATATGCAAATTACTGCACCAATTTAATCATAAATTAAAGCTTTCAGATTTTAGTGAGATTCAAGTGTCCAAGTTTTTTTAATGATGCTAGAAGGTTAGAAAAGGTTAGAAAAATGGGAGCTGTTGGAAAACTTGGCACCATCAGCGAAACTTTGAACTATAGGATTATAATTTTCAAAGAGTACATTCCCCTTACTCTCATTTTACCACTTATTCCAAATACATCGAATAGCGAAAAAGATTTAAAACGATATCAGTTTAACAGCTTAATTGTTTCTCGATTTGCTTGTTGAATACTTTTATCACGCAATACTACATAAAAGCACATTTCACTGTCGTCTTAATATTGCCTTTATTAATCGTAAGAAAAAAAACGTTCTCTTTATTTCTTGTACGTATTTTTTTCACCTTTTTTTTATTTCTTTTTCTTTCTTCTACGTTGTAAGTATTTTTTTTCGTTGCAGCTATTCCCTTTTGTACTTCTTATTCTCTTTATAAATATCCACCCTTTTTCTTTCTTTTGAAAGGTTTTTTCTTTAAAAAAAACTAGTTTGGCAACACGCTCTTATCAACCTATGATGCAAAAATTTCTTTGTATTTTATTTCTTTGCAGAATCGTATATTTTGCAAAATGAAGGACATATATTTTTGCATTATTATTATTAGTGCAAAATTTTTGCAACATATTAAAGCACTGGGTGCACAATTGATATGTAAACATGGCAACCACCTATAATAGGGACACTTTAATTTGTTTTTAAATACACAAATGAACACCTCATTTGGGAAAGCACATATCGGTGTCATTCGTTTATATAAGAATCTTCTAGCGTTGTGCGGCACTTCAAAAATGCTTTGAGAATGAAATTAAATAATATTGCCTAGTTAGCTCTAAAATATTGAGGAGAAAATTCAAGTCAAAAAATGTCTATTTGAAGTTGAATTTTTACTAAAATTTTTATTTTTTCTCCAAAGAAATTGATTATTTTTCATTTATGAAGGATAATATGATGAGTGGCTAGTGAATTAATGAATATTAACGAAGATGTTTTCGTTAAGGAAAACGACTATCGGAATACCTGTTCACCTATGATAATTGTGCACATTTTAATCTATATGTATGTTTGCATGCATAGATTAAACTTGCACAGATGTATAATGATCTACTTTGTAAAAAATATTTATGAGATAGGAAACGCTACAATGCTTATCACACATCGATTGTTTAAGCCGAGTATGCTTATCGATAGGCGCTAGCGTTGAATTATGTAAAATAACCTTTGCTTTTGTATATTCAAATGTCGTATCACACTATTCGGTGATAAGATGCTAAGTTCTACAAAGAATATTAGTGATAAGACGCTAAGTTCTACAAAGAGTTTACTGATAAGATGTCAAGTTCTACAAGGAATATTAGTGATAAGACGCTAAATTCCAGAATATTTAAGTTCAATGAATTTGATTGTATTAATGGCGTTACGCATTTTAAGCAACTCTTGAAATTTTCTAAAGAATCCAACTCATTTCATATAATGTTCCACATTTTTTGCATGTTATATTTGTTGCAATTTGCATAAAACATATAATTTTTACATTTACATAATTTATATAAAACAATTTGCATACATTTTTGCAATATATAGTATGTGAAATGATTTTTCTTTTTTTTTGGAAAAAATTGTCACATTTAGTCTCTAATGCGCTCTCAAGGATCGCATTTATTAGTATGCCTAAAAAGCAGAAAAAAAAAGCGAATTTTCAATAAGTTGAGCCTTTTAAACCAATAAAATGAAACTATTTGTTTAATTCTTATTGGTAACATATCGCTGAATATCCTGAATATCCTGGATATGTGCAGATATCCTGAATATCCTACGTGCTGATTGGTAAGGATACGTTCATTTGCCACACAATACGATCGATGCAGTTTCATCAAAATTTCACAACTTCCGGGGCAGCATTCGTTGTCTTTGATTAAATCATTCCACCAAGCTCTACTTTTTCGCTCATTTCTCGACTATGACATTAGTATTGTTTCTTATCTTTCAAGATGTTGAGATTTGCTTGAACGAAAGAAACTTTCCTATGCTTTGTTTAGCATCAGAGGGAAGTACGCTTCCTTAATTGCTATTACTTGCTTCTTTTTTTCAGAATATTACCTTCTTCATAGCTGTCTCAAGCGTTCAGCGCGGAACTAGGAATAGTATGAGAGCGATAGTGGTTAAGCCCGTTACATATAGATCGTTGATGATAGTATTTATTTAGTTGGATCACTTGAAGATGCTTATTGCAGTTGGATTTTCACATTTCGACTGCTATTATAGAAGTTTTCAACGTTTAAATTAATATCATTCGATATTTCAGCTATTCAACACTATTGAAATTCTTTGAAAAGAATAGAAATGCACGAATACCTGAAATTTTTTAGAGCATTCGCATAAAGTAATGAACAGTTTTGTTCACTTTGTTCCACAAATTGAGTCGTAATCGTTGAAAGCTTTCTTCTTTTACTTTTATAAGCGATGACATTTTACTAAGTAAGTTTTATTCTAGTGAAGACATCTCAGTGTATTTTATTATGGTGTCTATGTTTTCGTCACTAAATGTTTCGATGCATTTGATATATCAATTCGCAACGTATAGCATACGATTTTTTCTTCATTGTTTAGTTCAAAAGGACGTCTCTTCTTTCTTTGCCCCTTCCCCTTCCTTCCCCACCTTTGCGATATATGGCTATCTATTTTTGCTCTTTACTTGACATGCACATTGCTTCCGCTACTTACATAACATACATTTTTGATCCTTCCTACCTAATTATTTCTAACACATCTATATGCAAATGCAGCTTTAAAAGGTTATTGTGAGTCGATAAATTAACTTGTGCTGTTTCTCACTGCACGAATCAGTACGTTCACTCAAAAATGAAACCGTTTCTTACAAGCTGTGTATTGGTGAATGTCTATATAAAATGCATTATCGATTGGGTGATGGTTGTATGACATCTGCGCCCCTGAATGGCGCGTGTATAAGAGATGTACCCACCATAGAATAATTGATATGATAATATATTGATTACTAGTGGTTACTCACTAAAAGACGCATCGTTGGTGGCGCAATCGCCATAGCATCTGAGTGACAGTGAACATTCTCGCTCATTCATTGCTAACATATAAGTTCGGTAACATCCAAACTTCAGAAGCATTTCTAAATTCTCAGCCATCATCACTATCGTTGCAAGAATTGACAAAAATGTCTGCAAACGTACAAAATTTGTTTTCTTGTCGATTCTCAGAAGCGATATCTGCTCGCCGTGCTTACCAAAAAAAGTACCAATAAAAATATGTGCACTTTGAAGCGAGAGAACCGGTTAAAGAGGGACTGCCAATGTGCAGATTAAAACGAGTAAAACGGTTCGTTCCTAAAATCTTTTGAAGTTTTTATCGATAAACGAAGAAACAAAAAGCGCACAGTGCACAGACTGGCAATAAAGTTTTTTCTCGTTGGAAGTGACATATTCAGGTCAGCCTGATGCAGGTAATTCCCTGAATCAAGTACAACTTCGGATGAGAGGAGATGATTTAGAGTGTTGAAATGGTATCCTGCAACGCTTTAGGGTGATTCTCATACGAAGAACTTTCTGCGATGTTGAGATGCACACCCAACTATCGTCTCGTTTTAATGCGACAAGCGGTTGCATCCGAAGACATATTAGCCGGTCTATAAAACCGGAAACAAGTCTAATCACCGATGGCGGGTCAAGTTCGTTTGTTAGGAGAACCTTATAGAATATTAGGGCATTGTACTTACATGCGATTGTACCTACGAGTTTATCACATGTACTTCGGATAGAAGTGATGATGTTTTTTCTCTTATGAAGTTAGTGAAATATTTTATACTTTAGAGATGACTGGCTGCAGAAGGCAATAATCAAAAATTTTTGATATCTTTCTTTAGATTGCTATAGAATACCGTTCTTATTTTAGAAGTTAGAATTTTGATCTGTAGTTCATTCTTGAATGTTGTGCAGTGAATTGCGATGAAGAAGTGAGTGCACCAGTAGATCATACGTTCCCTCTGCCTGGAGCTGCACATGACATTCGCGTGGAGCCATTCGCACGTGCGATGCCCAGACGATCGCAGCAGAAATATCAACTCTCGGTGGATATGTCATGGCAGATGCCACCTACCAGTTAGTCTTTGCAGTGTTTCCACGTATCTTCAATTAACTGTCCTATTTGTCTGAATCAGGTATCGTTTGCCATACCTGTCTAGTCTAATCTCTGATTCATATGTATATATATCCCAGATGGAACCAGATTTCTTTATCAAATAATATCGAATCTAACTATTTAATGGGATCGAAATTTGCATATTATTTATCAAGAGAAAAATTGTTTCTGCAAAAATGCATTAAATTTAATAATCGTTCACCGTCTCATTCGCTCTTCTTTCGGAGGTTTAATATTGATTGATGATCTATGATCATCTAATAACTCGTCTAATTAAGCAAATAGCGATAGGATATATTTTAAGATTCAACTTCTTCGTTAGAAGCGTTTTTCCTCGAAATTAATGGGAAAGGTATTGCGAATGCTGGTCGTTCATGCTTCCTTTTCAATGTAACCGATTCGGAATGGACAACAGAGGTGATTTCCTCTTCAGTAAGTATATTTTTTCGATTTCTTTTATACCTTTTTTCTCGTTATTATTTTTTGCATTTTATAAATATTCATTTCATTTGACCAGTATCCGCTTCAAATATTCGGTTTTTTTTCTTATCTAAATGATTGCGAAGTGATTGGAAAAAAAAATGGTTAATCACCGATCACTGAAATAAATGCTACGATAGATTTGAATATATTTACAGTACACTTTTATATTTTAGCCCCGTTTCCATTTCTCAACCGAAAATATTTTCGAATTTGGTCGTATATATGATGTTGTTTTGACAAGCCTACCAAGATCGAATTCATCACAACAAAGCGTCACCAAACATGCCATTATGCCTCGTCATCCAGGTACTGTTTTATTTATCCACTCACCTCCTTTCTTTCCTTCAGTCTTTCCTCTTTTTATCGGTAGATGCTAATGGAATGCGTCGGGAATCGTTGACATTTATGTTTTATAAATCATAAGGGAAATAAAGATTTCTATTCGTTTGGTAGCAATTAAGTTGGCATTTAATGAAGCCATATAGCTGCTTCTTATGAAGTTAGTGAAATATTTTATACTTTAGAGGTGACTGGCTGCAGAAGGCAATAATCAAAAATTTCTGATATCTTTCTTTAGATTGTTCTAGAATGCCGTTCTTATTTTAGAAGTTAGAATTTTGATCTGTAGTTCATTCTTGAATGTTGTGCAGTGAATTGCGATGAAGAAGTGAGTGCACCAGTAGATCATACGTTCCCTCTGCCTGGAGCTGCTTATGACATTCGCGTGGAGCCATTCGCACGTGCGATGCCCAGACGATCGCAGCAGAAATATCAACTCTCGGTGGATATGTCATGGCAGATGCCACCTACCAGTTAGTCTTTGCAGTGTTTCCACGTATCTTCAATTAACTGTCCTATTTGTCTGAATCAGGTATCGTTTGCCATACCTGTCTAGTCTAATCTCTGATTCATATGTATATATATCCCAGATGGAACCAGATTTCTTTATCAAATAATATCGAATCTAACTATTTAATGGGATCGAAATTTGCATATTATTTATCAAGAGAAAAATTGTTTCTGCAAAAATGCATTAAATTTAATAATCGTTCACCGTCTCATTCGCTCTTCTTTCGGAGGTTTAATATTGATTGATGATCTATGATCATCTAATAACTCGTCTAATTAAGCAAATAGCGATAGGATATATTTTAAGATTCAACTTCTTCGTTAGAAGCGTTTTTCCTCGAAATTAATGGGAAAGGTATTGCGAATGCTGGTCGTTCATGCTTCCTTTTCAATGTAACCGATTCGGAATGGACAACAGAGGTGATTTCCTCTTCAGTAAGTATATTTTTTCGATTTCTTTTATACCTTTTTTCTCGTTATTATTTTTTGCATTTTATAAATATTCATTTCATTTGACCAGTATCCGCTTCAAATATTCGGTTTTTTTTAAAAAAAAACCTCTCTAGTTTTTATTGCAACATTTTTGCGTTCAAATGAAACATTACTACTCCATTATATAATATTCCAATATTGAGATGAACATCCACTGAGATACTTATTATTTTTTAAACTTCGTCAATATCAATGCTAATTGCAATTTAATCAAATTTACCTATTACTAAAATTACTTATTATCTAATTAATTAAAGTCGATAGCTCCTCCCTCCCTCCTCTCTCTTTGGAGTTAATAGATCACTCGGCATTCTTTTAGGCTCATTCATTTTAAACGACTCCCATTAGTTTTCAAATAAATCGACTTTGACGGTCATTATGTTGTTTGTAGATTTTCTTATTTTCTATTTGTAGATCGATTTATTTCCACATAAAATTTTACTCTATCGTTATCATTCACTAGTATCCCCTATTTTCTATTTTTTATTTATTTACATATAGGAGCGCAATCGAGAGATGAGTTGAAATGATAAGGCATATCTTAAGTATGGACTTGCTTATGTTCAGTCTACGTTTCTTTTCACAATTTCACCTAGCTAAGAGTCCTCTTCGTCGACTTAGCCAGAAACGTTTTTGAAACCGTAGTAGATCTTAGACAAAAATTATAGCAATTGTCTCGATCTTAACGTATCCGAGATGCTAAATCCTCTAACAAAAATTTCATTCAATCGATATAGCCAAAATACGTTGCTTACTTTACTGCAAAAAAAAAAAAAAACTTCAACCTTAGCTTTTCTTATCAAGTGAAAGAATATCATCGAACGATGGTAATGAATCTTTTTAATCGATTTTTTTTTTTCTCTCATTCGTCTATAGGCTTTCTATTCAATCGAAAATGTTTTAATTGGAATACGATTTAATTAATATGTAGTAATTGTAGTACGATAAAATGTATCTAATTGTTCAAAAGTTATGACGTTTATTGGTGAAGAATATTGTTATCAACTCGATTCGATAACGAATTTCCGTTTAACGTGCGAAAGATCGTTCCGCTTTCGCAATTGCGCGTTCTCCTAAAATTTTTCGCAACATTTACAAAAAAAAAGAAAGAAAAAACCATCTCATCGATAAGAGTGCTATGCATCTGCGAGTATCGCCTAAAGGGGCCAACCCGACTAACCAGCTAAGCATAACATGCAGCAACACTTTTTTTTTTAATTTAATTGATTCTATTGATGAGTAGTAGCGTCATATTCTCAATAAGTAAAAACGTTTGCGCCGAAGAATGATCCAGATGCCTCAAAATAAGAGCAGAAGGCTCTCTTATCATATCAGCAGATGCCTATCTTTTTATATCAGCAGAAACATTCCTTATCATTTCTAGCATGAAACCTTTCTTGTTCTATCAGCAGGAATCTTTTCTATTATATCCCGATGAAAAGGGAACACCTTGAATTGGCATATACTTGCATCAGAAATAAGAAATAATATAAATAGAAAAAGGTTTTGTACTGATTGCATTGCGGTAGGTATTCTCTAAAAAAAGATCTCAAAATGGCTTTTCAAAGAGTAAAATCGGCATCATCTAAAAAATCTATGCGAATAATGATCTTTGTTTTGCAGAACTCAATAAAACATCGTCCGATCCGTCTTTCGATTGTTCGAAGTATTGTAAGTTTCTATTTTACTGCTAACGCATCTTACATTGTCAGATATGTCTCCATAACACCTGAATAGTATTCAATACCAATAAAACGTCAATGAGATAACTTTTGCTTTGAGAAGCCAAGTTTCAACGGCTACCAAGCAGTTTGAGTATATTTCTCCGACTTTTTTGCCGTGTTGTACTGTCTCGTCCTTGGTATGGCTTGTGATCATGCATACTTGCTCGTAGTGAAGCCCATCTTCATCCTGTTAGGAAGCCGTTTAGATTTTGGGAGCGCCCAGAACATTCTGTTTCTAGGCTCGTTTCTAGTAGAAATCGGCTATTCCAAAAACTTCAGAATTCGTTACAAAGGCCTCACCTGGGAAAGAGTTATCTCAAGAGTGGACCAGCTTTCAGAACCTTATCACATCTAATCCTGTGGAAATTTCCGATGTTTCAAAGGCTCCGATGCTTGCATCTCTATGAACTTAATAATGGTGAAATGTATTCCATCCGAAAGCACACACTATGAGGAGATGATGAGATAGTCATAACCGTTTTGCGTATATCTATTTTTTAATTTATCTCCCGCACCTATAGCTGTCTCAAGAATGCGAGGTTTTAACTAAGTATTTGACTTCTTTGGTCAAGTTGCTGATATTTTTCAGCGAATCCACATGCATCAAAATGGACAGCAGGTTTTCGTCGCATATTTGTACATCCTTTGGCTCGGACGATACAGATTGAATTCGTCGGAGCGCCCGCTCACTATTGCTTTGAGGCCTATGAGGTGCGACTTAAAGATGAGACGGGGCTGGATCTGTTGTATAGTTCCATTATACCGGTCGAGGCGATGCGATCCGAAGTGATCGACAACAATACCGTATTGTTCGGAGAATATAACTTCACCGATCTCGAGGTGGGTCATTTGGTCATTTGCGCCATTTATTAATAGTAAGGATCACGAGAAACATCACTGAACGAAGATTTCAGACTGTTCAACTTTCCAAATTCGATAAATTTTTGCGAATATCCCTTCAGAGAGAATGACGTCATCGTTGTGTTACTATAAAAGGAGAATGACGTCATCGTTGTGTTACTATAGAAAGAGAATGACATCATCGTTGTATTACCTATGACGTTGTAGTATCGAGAAATGTGTTAGATGTGAACATCTGTCATGTCCCTTAGAAAGAAATTTCCTCAATGTTGGCTGTTCAATTTTCAACGGCACTCATTCACCAGCAATGATGCAATTTTTTGTTATCTCTCTATGAAGGGATTGAGTATTCTTTGCTCTTATTGTTGCATTTTAAAAGATGTAAGTATCAATGAGTATAGCAAATATATAGTATACTGCAAACGTTGCGAAAGTCTTTGATCTCTTTATTGGACGCCGTAATCGCAAAGTGCAATAATTCAAAAATATTACAGCAGTATCTAATGAAAATTAAGTTTCTTTTCCGTATTTGCATTATGAATAATGAGGTTTCAGCTGGCTTTAAAGGGAACATTTTCATCGCCAATGAAAAAGCCAAAGTCCCTGCGATCCATGACCAAAATACGAACCGAAAGAATCCATGATCTTCGATCCACGAAACCCCAAAATGATCATTTCATGCGCTCAATTCTTAGTACTATAAGGTCTACAAGGGCCCTAACTGATCTATGAGTGTTTTGAGAGTTTTTGCTCCCCACTAAGAAATCATCTGCCAGCGTTACCGAAGAAGGAAGTGTTTGTAGGTGGAACGCGACTATGTGCCATCAGTGATTCCCATCGAGCGTGCTGATGATGGACGATGCCTATGTCCAGTGAGCGGCAACAATCCGTTTGATAATCGTGTTATATGCTCATGTATAGCTGCCGATTGGAAAAAAGTACGCCTACATAGTAAGTGCATTTAATATGTGTTTATGTTACTGTTAAAAAATGACTATTGCTGTCTTCTCAATTATTGAGCATCTAATTTAATCTTCGATTGTGACCACTTAAAGCATCTGAGTTGTGAAGAATTCCCTCAGAATGGTTTATCGCTCATTTCAGTCCTCATATGAAGGTGATTCGCATACCTTCAGAAGGTATCAACATTTAAGCACATCTTTTTTGGACTACTAACAACCCTCATAGGTTAAAGTCTAAGGTGAATCTTAGGTGTCTAAGGTGAACCAAGCATAAATATGCTTGTATGCACGTGAAACAACATTTTTCTAGATTCCAAGTTTTTTCATAAAGGGCATAATAAGCAGCATATAAAAATGTATATGATTTCCACAAAAGATTTAATCAAAAAAAAAACGACAGGATTGGAGCGGCCAACACCTCCACCTATGGTACCTGAGCTGAATGGCACATTGGTCGAGGCGACGCCACGCAAACACACCGACACCTTTTGGTACGTACTTCATCGATTGCAATCTTACAACTCTTTACAAGCATTTTTTCACACTTGTCTATTAAAAAATGCTCATTTGATATATATAGAGCTCTTAAAACGAATAAAAATTCTAGCGCAGGGATCGCTTGCTTTTTGATTGGGCATCGGTTAAAGAGCTTGGAGGAGCGATGCTTGCCAAAATATTCACCTACTCGGTTCCCAAGATACCGTCAGTCGGAGTTTTCGCTTACCTCCATCTCGTCCTCACCTTGTCCTCCTCCCCTATCGTAATTATGGCTTCGAAACCTTTCATGATGATCCACTTGATTAAGCGACATGAGAGAGGAGATTTAGTGTCGAAGCAGAACCACCTATTAGTGGATAATAGGAGGAGATGACTTATCCACTGTCGATATGCCTAGTGATATGATAACGAAATGACACTAAATTTACATATTTAAATCATTATTGGATGCGATGATGCATTGTATTTTCGTAGTTTTAATAAAATGCACAAAACTTCAGGACAATTGTTGTGCTTAGTGTACTTATCAGTTCTCTATTATTATTATCGTTGGTCGTTTATGCTCTCTATATGTTCTATCGTCGTTATCGTACTCGTGGGAAAACTGTACGTATTCGTTTTGTTTCGGATCGTACTCAATCATCTGATGCTCTAACACCATCCTCAATTAGTCAAACACCCCTTATACATATTTGTAAGTTTCGTTTTTCTTTTTGTTTTGTTTTATTGTTTTATTATACGAACATATTTCAAAACTTTTGCAGTGAATTTGTAGCGAACAATTAGCTGCATTTGCTTACACTCATTGTTTTGACAGCATGGTTGTCAGCATCTTTGGAACTTCACTTGTATATCTGTTGGTAGCGGAAGAAATGGTCGCTCACTATTGTATCATGAACGAGCAAAACAGCGATTTTATGCACTCATTTCTAATTTCCGTATATAGAAGATTTACCCATTGGTATATCATATGTACCCACGAGTAATTGAATGTCGGCTGGGAACGATAAGATAATGTTTACGAATCTCCTTAGCACCTAACCAGAAGAGTGGAATTACCCATTTCCAGCAACAGCATTCATCAAATTACATCCCAATTTAAACTTAAACTAATAGACGCATATATGTAGTTCTTTTTGAATGTTATAGAAAATAATCTTAGTGCATGATAGTGTTGCCCAAATATTATGTAACTTATTTCCCCAGATGATATGAAGGAAAGAATTTTTCAACGTTTTTGCAGTTACTAATCAAATTTATTTGCCTAAGAGTTCACTAATTTTAGTACGCCCAAATATTCTTTTGGTCTATTCGCATGATTGTCCGGCACATGAAGCGGCCGTTATTGCGCTTGCCGAATATCTCCGCGATGTGTTCAACTTCGAAGTCCATGTATGTTCACCTTAATTATTCTTGACATATCACAACATTTAACCCCCTCCCCCCCTACCTTTGCATTTTTAAAGTTTTTTCATATCAATTCATAGCTATACTCTTTAGGTGATGCATCATTCCTAGGGTATTTTTCAATAGCCGATTTGTATTTGTGATGGTAAAATGGGATAAGATTTCTGCTTCAAATTTTCGTTCTCGTTTGCAAGTTGTTGGATGGGGAGTCCAATACTAATGCCATTCCTTACGACCTGAATTTGAACTTCAATTCTATAAAGAACTAAGCGGTAATGATTGGTGATACTTTGAGGTGGACATTTGGGAGAGTGAAGAAATCGAACGCAACCTTATGGACTATATAAGTGCATCGATCGTAACCGCCGATAAAATATTGGTGGTGAATTCAGTTGGTGCACATTATCGTTATCAAAGCAAGATTCAACATGAGATGCGTATCGAACGTAAACAGCGTGCACTTCATGAAACGCTTTTCGAGTCACAGATCGATCAAGCTCTTATGTAATGCATTCTTTTTATCGCTGTTTTAGCTCTTTTCTTCAGATTTGAGAGCAGCATTCAACTTAGGTGGAAAGATGTCTGAGGGAATGCTAGAGTGATCATCGATGATTGTTTATAGCAAATTGATTAACATTTCGAGGGTAAAGGTGTTGTATAATAAATTATACAAATATGAGTCTAGAAGAGGTCGAAATTAAAGGTGTTGTGTATCATGCGCCGATCTAGTTGATTGTTAATTGGTATCGACGTGTTTTGCAGGCATCCATGTGTGATTTCGGTGCGCTTTATCTATACGCCTTATTCAATGGTCCTGCCACCATTAAGCTTTTCTTTGCAATACATCTTACCCGATAACCTTGCGCCTCTTTTATCAAATCTGAGTGATACGAATATGAAATCGGATCCACGATTATTCACCTATAACGCGGCGCAAGTGAGGCTCAATTCAGCCGTTTCACGAATGGCCAATCTGGTTGCATCCGATCCGAATTGGTTTCAACACTCTCATCATCGAGTGCCGCGGCTATTTTCCACACTTGCAAAGCCTATTCCTCTTGCTATAGCCAATGGTGATATGCATTTGTCGCCTAGTGATGAACCAGTTTGCAATCCAGTGACCACTAACACAGTCAGTGCGGAAACTCAGAGCATCAGTGAAGAACCAATCCAGCTGACAGAAGCTGAGTCTATCAAGCGACAAGCAGTTGAAATTGCTCCACTTGAGCCAGCTGTACAACCATCAACCGAAACACAACATGAAGAAATTTCCGTGGTGCCGATTACAGCACAATCAGATATGGCCGCAACACCATTCATCTCGACGCCGGAAGTGTCGAATGAGAAGGCGTGCGACGTTGTCGCACAGAAAATAGAGATGCGGTCAAGCAAAGAAGCTGCACAACGATATCTCGTATTGGCGAATGGTGTCGTCGATTCAGAACCACCGATTAGGGTGGCAATACTTGAGAGTTCACAACTTATCGAAAACATCCCACTTAACGAAGAGGAGATGCCAAACGCTAAACAAAATGGACACGTCAATGGCCTAGTGGGAAGGTTCGTCAAGGATTTCATATCGCATAGCGATTCGGGTCTTATAGCCGATATGGATAGTATCGATGTTTCCTCCTAGGGGTTAGTTTTATGTGATTGCGCATAGTTGACGCATAATATATATATATTTGAGGTAACAAATTAGTGCAACTTATAAGTTTTTCAGCAGATTATCATAGACATGCAATACTCTAACGGACTTTAAAGAAGTGGTTAAAGTTTGCGGATGTAGAAGGATTTTGGTTGTTTTGCAGTCATTCTGATGGACAGGTTGGAGCAGTTTAAAGGAGCAAATTGTTACTACATCTGACGCAACAATTAATGTTGAAAATTTGCATATCCCAGCGATTCCCACCCATTCAAATGTAATCTGATGCTCCCCCCCCCCTCCCAAAAAAAAAGAATTACTTTTCTATTTCTGTCATATTCGATCGGGGAAAAAAAGCCTCTAAAATGAAAATGGATGATATTATTAGCGTATATGCCATCCAGTGCGCAATTTGCATATATCTTTTCTTTTCTGATGACGTTCTCTCCACAAGATACGGGCATTTTGTTTGTTTGTTTGTTTGTTTGTTTTTGTTTGTTTGTTTATTTGTTTGTTTGTTTATTTGTTCGTTGTTGTACAAAGAAAAAAAAAGTGATCTTTGTTATTTGAATATTTCAATGTATAAATTGCATATTTATATCAAAAAGATATTCTAATGTTTGTAAGTGATTGTATTTTTATTGTGTGTATAAAAAAGCATAACTGTTCATTGAGCAGCTTTATGTTTTGTTTTGTTTTTTTATTTTCACTGTGATGATTCCTGTGGAAAAATATTTTTTTTCATGCTTTGCGCCCCTTTTTTCGTTCAATAAATATATCTTTAATGATGGTAAATATACCTTTAATGATGGCATTTTCCATCCTTTATACTTTTCTTTATACATTCACTCATATATGGCATACAGATATGGTTGGTATCTGCACTTTGCGCGTGGTTTTTGCTCTTATTACGGCCGTTAATAGATACAAGACGAAGAAAACAGAGGTGAATCGAGTGTGGACCCATTACAGCATTACTTTTACTTAAGAAAACGATCGATTCACCGTTCCACTTTTCACAACGGGTATGCTGGTCATTCATTCTAAAGAATTGAGTTAGAAAAAACAATGGAAGGAAAAAGCATCTATTTAATTTTATGGAGACGCCGATTCCAGATGTGATCGTTTCCTTTTAGCTATTGATCATCTGCAAGCGGTGTTTCCATGCCTATTTTTCCCCACCCAAAAAAAGGAAATACATCAGCTGCTTCCCTAAAAGTACAATGCGCATTCCTAAAGTGCATAGCGATGAAGACACACTCTCACCGATTTAAACGTTCACCACGACCCAAGTGTCATAAAAGTTGTTGAACATAATAGTACGCTTATATGGTGCATGGCTTTCAATTCGGATATACGACTTCTTGAGCCGAGACCACCCGCTACATATCAATTCTAGAACCATAATATGTTTGATGTGTGGCAAGGGTTTTATAACACGCCAAAACGAACAAGGATATGCGATGAACTAACACTTTTGACCTTTGACCCCATCAGCGTTACGAAAGATTGGTACACTGAGTCATAAGCGTTGCCAGGAACGAATAGAAACAATTAAATGGATCCTGCAATCATTAACGACATTTAAACATAGATGACACTATGAAATATTTCATTTTTTATAAATTAAAGAAATGCAGGTAAGATGCTATAAATATACGCAAACAATGATGACTCATAACGAAACTAGTCAACGATAGCCAATTGTGATGAATCAGAGTGTTATTCCTAATTGCCGAATTTGAAAGTAATTAGCCCTTATGAAATGTGTGACCTTAGGTATTCTCTGCAGAAATTAATTGATTCAATAGAATTGCTTGGCCGAGAACTTTCTTTACATCTTGGGAATCAGAGCTTTAAAAATAAATAGCCAAAATGCATCCAACATGACGAAAAAATCCGCCTAACCAGAGAGAGGAAAGAGAAACGAATAAGAATATATATATATATATATATATATATATATATTTGTATCAATTTTTTACTATTCTAACATTCTCTTCGTAACTCCAATTAATTTAAAGACGACATCTGTGATATGATTATAGTAAGCAATAGAGGAATGAATTTCAACATAGCAAACTTGGCAGCATAATAAATTCCACTGAGATCGTCATGAAAAAATAACGAACGAAATCAATCCGACGAAATAACCGTTACAGCGCTAAATTAATCGAAAGCACAATCATGAAGGCGGATATGTATAGTTGAACCATCCATAAGTGTCCGCAGCGAGTTTCTATTCCAGAAATCGACAGGTGCATCACCATCATATAACATCCATGTTGCATCCAGTAATCGCTGCAATAGTAATAAAAGGCTCCACATAAAACTCCTGAGGATCCACTAATTAACTTCAATTAAATCTTAAGCCATCAGCCGAATGCCAATCATTATATGATGCAGATTTTCAAATAGAAATAAAAAGATTACTGGCCTTGTATCTTGATGATTGTTTATCACAGCGGATGAATTCGCCGTTAAGAATTGAACTTTTGAGATGAAAGCAAAAAAAAAAGCAATTTCCTTCTCATATCAGTAGAGATGAAATAGAGTATATAAAGAACCGAAGATAATAGCATTTTTAAAAATAAGAAGGTAAAGCTATGTAGTGCTATGAACACGGATATCACCTTATCATCGAGGCAGCCGGAAACGTCGGAAATATTTGCCATCTCGGTCTGTAATCCAATGCTATTGCCCATCACCGCTCTTGATTGTCTCCGCTCTTCGATGAAATTTGGTGACGCATTTTCCAATGGAGGTCTTCGTTTGATTTCGTAAAAGAAATCTGAAAATAAGAGCAACCCGCAAATATTCAATGTCAAATGAAAATATGGTGGACAGCATATGAAAATTTACCTATAACAATGAAATACTCAAACCTCTATTTTATTATTTCCTACAATAGTGGTATCTATGTCAATCAGTTGAATTATACGCCCTACTTTAACTAAAACTCTTCACATCTCAATATACTAGTAGTGTTTTCGTTTGCATTTCGAAGTAAATAATCTCCGATAACGACTTGGATTGAAGAGTATATGAGGTTAATTTCCTTTATTTATATCTATTCATTACGACTCTCAAACAAACAACACTAATACCTAAAGAAACCTTATACCTAAGCGATCTAAGATAGTATGGATTAATTAAAGCATGCGAAATGAATCGAAACGAAATGCTAAGAAAACAACCGAGAGATGCCACATAGATTATGCTTTCCTTACGGAAACCCACGACTTATTCTGCTAGTTATATAGTGACAATGGTGATAAACTATCTGTTCGATGAAGTGGGATCACTCCACTCTGCTAGTTACAACCCCCCCCCCCCCTGCTCCCCCAATAAGCGTGAAAATCCACTCTAATCCATGAATTAAATTATTTCAATGTTTTCTGAATGTCATTATATACGTAACAAGCAAACTAAGATTTAAAAAAAACGATCATTCAACGTTACCAGGTCGTCCATAGGGATCTTTTGTAGGGCTTGGCGCAGTCTGGAAAGTAGCTTGTGTTTCATCAATGGTCCTTTTGCGGTGGGAGAAGAGAGAGGAGAGATTTCGTGAATCATTCAAACTACGAGGAAATGGAGCTCCCGAACGTCGCGAACATAGCATGACCTTCCTAGTTTGAAGAACTCCACCTGATGCTTCATCAGATGATGACGAAGGAACCTTAACGATAAAGACTATATCTCAATGCAAGCTCGAATATGATGCAGAAATTAAGCGCAAATGAGGATAAAAGCAAGTACTTTCGCTAGTCGACTCCATATCGGATTCTTCTAATGATAATCGCCTAGAAGAAAGAGAATGAGCTTGATCCTGAACCTCAGGCTATATTTCACTTTTTTTTTAAAGTGTGATCAGCTGCTATTTTCATCTATCTTTAAACGAAATATCATCAATACAACAACATCCAAATAAGTCATATCTTACAGGTAGATATTTCATACTATCCAAATATCCAGAAAATATCCTCAAATAATATCCACTTACATTAAGCGCTTGAGATTGTTGAGCAACCGAATGGTTGATAGCATTGCTTAATCGTTCACGAAATTCGCTACTCCTTCGCTCTTGCTCCTAAATCACGTATCAGTATAAACCCATTGACAATAATTTATAGCTCTAAAATGCAATGCGAAAAAAATACGACCCTCAGGACTTTGGTTGACATTTATTAGTATAATATATAAACAGACATTCACCTATCTAAGTTTCAAATGAAACTTGATAGAAAACTTAGGCAGTAAAACTTTTGAAATACGATGTTTTGCTTAATCCGATAGTCTTCTGCCCCTTCTTCGAAAAAGTGTATTTTTGAGGTGGAAATATTGTTGAAGATTTAATTACAACCATCCTTGTTTTAGCACCCATACAGCTATAAAATTAAGTAACCATATCATCGTTCACTCATATCGATCACCATTGAAAGCATTACAAACCTTTTTCCACTTATAAGAAGTGGCAACATATAGCACTATCGCCTTCCCTCCAACTACCCATTGTGCATGGCGTTGCTAATGTAAATCCAAAGCGATATAGCAAAACTTTTACCTGGTAGGTAAGTTCAACGCTTACCTAATAGGTAAGTTCAGCGTTCACCTGATAGGTAAGTTCGACGCTTACTTGATAGGTAAGTTCAACGTTTACCTGGTAGGTAAGTTCAACGCTTACCTGATAGGTAAGTTCAACGTTTACCTGATAGGTAAGTTCAACGTTTACCTGTTAGGTAAGTTCAGCGTTTACCTGATAGGTAAGTTCAACGCATACCTGATAGGTAAGTTCATTACGTAATTCTCTTTCCAATCGTTCATGTCGATTTTTCTCTTCATCCAATCGTTGTTCGAATGTTTTGCGTATTTCGAGCAATTGTGATTGCAAATGTGCTTTCTCCCTAATATAATTGCATAGTTTCTTTCAAAGTTAATCAAATATTTTGGAACTTTCAATTATTTCGCCTCTAATTAATATCAAAAAGGAACTCTAATCAATGCTTTAGAAGTTTCCCATATTAAATATTCGGTAATTTATATCATTTTTTTAAAACTTTAATTCACAAATGACCATTATAACCGCAAACATTTTAAATTTAACCCATGGGAGTAGAGGAAGAAGTGTATGGCCAAATCCAGTACAATCCCATATCCAGGCTTTCTGGTTAATTCACCATAAATAGTGTCTATCTATCGCTCATATTTTAGAGAGCTTCATATAAATTAAATAAAAATAAAGCTTCTTCGAAATGGTCAGCAATATATGCTCAATTATATTTAAGGTAAATTCAACTATCGCCTAACAAATATTTTTTTGAGTTCAAAAAAATAAAGACTTCTGCCATTGAGATCCCATATGAATTGTCTACACCTTTAAGCGTTATCCAATTTTCATCTCAATGTTCTAAATTGTATTTCCCAAATTTATATATCCTATGACTTGGGTCATAAATCGCAACTTTTTCAAAACCTATATGCAAATATCAGAAAAAAAATGGGAACTTATAACACTTTGAAAAATCTGCATATTTAATTTCTTTAAAAAATTTGCATGTTGAAGAGAAAAGATGAGAAACAATTCTATAACGCTCAAAAAAGACATAATTAAGTAATAGGTGTATATCCATATATATATATATATATATATATAAAAAAAAAAACATCGAATTTATATATTCCAACTAAATTTTCACTAAATAGTTGCCATATTTCTTTTCTTTGCAAGTTTTTTTTCATACAAAAAAAATTTTAGCAAAAATGTAAATGCCTATAACGTATAAACGATTCCCTTCTTCTATTCTCCTCCTATCTCCCCTATCAAATATTTTCAAATCACTTTTTGTCTTTGGTACATTTTGCTATTAAATTCCTTATCAATGATAAGGTATACCATACACTCATAAGTATTTACCAAATAAATCCACATAAGAACATCCAAAAGGAATTATCCAACACGAACTTTTCACCAAAAACATCCTACATTTTCACTACATGATACCTGCAATTTAAAAAAAAAATATAACCTCAATAATCAAAAATCTACGAGAAAGTTTTCGACAAACTTGCAGTGCCGTTGCGCTTCTCGAATTGCGATTCTCTATTCATATCGTCATCGCCATCAACGGAATCGTCGGGTGGACATTTGCGCTTTACTCCCGATGGTCCCGCTTGACCATCGTCCATTCTTCAACGCTCCTTGAGTCGTCGAATTACCTTCTCTACTCTAAATGGAAATTAAATATTTCATAGCCACATTTGCGTTCAATGCAAACACAAATACCCACCCTAACCGACAGATACAATCAGATTACTGCGCTTTCACATGCATATCCCAAATATCCATCGTTAAGTACCTAGACGATCATCGTTTACGATAGAAGATAAAGTGAGAGTCGACAGCAGATCAACGTAGCTCACGGATGTGATGAAGCAAGCTTCTATTAACTACTAGCATAAAAGATTTATATAACATTAAAATTTATCACTCTTAAGCGTGTTGCCGCCTACCGAAAAAATTCAACACCTTCCTCCCACTTACTTAAATAAAGCGAAAGCATATTTGACTGCTTAAATAAAAGTTACTTCCAAACAGCTCATTCTTGCATGGAATATCGTTTTTTTGGGAGGGGGGGGGAGGGGGGGGGTCGCACCACCCATCTGCAAATACTTGGGCGCACACCGTTTCCCTTGAACAAAACGCGATTTCCCCAGAAAGGATGGAAAAGAAGCCTGCTATCCGCAACTGTTTCGACAACAGCACCTGGACCCTGCGCTCCTACAAAAGCAGATTTCCTGAGCATCGCTGTAGCCGAAAGCTGTCACTAAAACATGAAAATAACTGTACCCTCACTACTACCTACTATCGTTCTTAAAGATGCGTTAAACACGTTCTGGTCGCAAGCAGACTGGAGGGGGTACGGTAACCTGGCTCTTTTTTCGTAAATGAGTACGATAACCTGGCTTTTTATTTGTACAGACTATGTGCTCCTTCATTAAAAGAGAAGTCCTTCGAGCGATGTTTATGCGATCGTAGTCCTTGCAACAATCACCCCAGAAAGGCAATGGAAATAATAAAAAATAAAAAAAAAGAATGCTGAATGAAGGCGATTAAACAACCTTTCACCTTTTCAACTCTTCAAATATTGCCTTCATAAACAATAATCACAACTATTTTATTATTTAAAAAAAAAAAGAAATACATTTATTACCGGAGAAACGAATAAATTATCGGAAAAAAAAAGAAATAAAAATAAAAAAATAAAAACAAAATACACTCGCCTAAGCGATGCAAATATCCAAGAAAACGAACGACAATCACCTTTTTGAGTGAATATAATCGCAACGATCAACGATAGAAACGCATGCAATAGATGCATGTAAAAAACAAAACAAATGCACGCATTACTGCAAACTGCGTTATACTAATTTATATCCCTTTATCCCCATCCCTTCAACTTGGAATCCCTTTTGATTCGGCAGAGAAAACAGACATCGTTGAACGCAGAGCAGTTGCAAGCAACTTTACAGGCAGATAAAAACTTTAGTGTGCGATGCAACGGGTGTGAATTCGGCCTTAAAGCTCAGTATGCTCTTCCTCAACTTTGGTCGGTTCTTCTTCCGCTTTAGTCTCATCTTCCTCCGTTTTCTCGACGACGTTTTCCTCCACTTCCGGCTCCACTTCAACAGGTTCTTCCGGTGAGATGTCCATCGATTGACGCAAAATCTAAAACACTACATTATCATCAACACCACAAAAAGCACCCTGCAGGTATCACATTTGGCCACCCACCCCGAGATTACCAAAAATTAAATAGCACAATCACGATACTCGAGGTCACAAGACAACAAGAGGTCAGGAAATGCGCTGACCCTTTAAACATTTCACGCACAATTTCGACACTCTGACTAACAGATGGCCGCTGCTGAACATGCAACGATCCCTAAAACGATACAACCAACAAGCTCACATTGTTGCGTTATCCATCTTCAAACAGCTTTAAGCAGTAGAAAAATGTTTCAAAAACAACTTCACAGAAAATTAAGCAAAAAGTTGGAGAATCTTATAAATGAACTACGAATAATCCTACGCGAAACCGAGAACGTAGTGAAAAAAAGAATGCTGAATGAAGGCGATTAAACAACCTTTCACCTTTTCAACTCTTCAAATATTGCCTTCATAAACAATAATCACAACTATTTTATTATTAAAAAAAAAAAAGAAATACATTTATTACCGGAGAAACGAATAAATTATCGAAAAAAAAAAGAAATAAAAATAAAAAAATAAAAACAAAATACACTCGCCTAAGCGATGCAAATATCCAAGAAAACGAACGACAATCACCTTTTTGAGTGAATATAATCGCAACGATCAACGATAGAAACGCATGCAATAGATGCATGTAAAAAACAAAACAAATGCACGCATTACTGCAAACTGCGTTATACTAATTTATATCCCTTTATCCCCATCCCTTCAACTTGGAATCCCTTTTGATTCGGCAGAGAAAACAGACATCGTTGAACGCAGAGCAGTTGCAAGCAACTTTACAGGCAGATAAAAACTTTAGTGTGCGATGCAACGGGTGTGAATTCGGCCTTAAAGCTCAGTATGCTCTTCCTCAACTTTGGTCGGTTCTTCTTCCGCTTTAGTCTCATCTTCCTCCGTTTTCTCGACGACGTTTTCCTCCACTTCCGGCTCCACTTCAACAGGTTCTTCCGGTGAGATGTCCATCGACTGACGCAAAATCTAAAACACTACATTATTATCAACACCACAAAAAGCACCCTGCAGGTATCACATTTGGCCACCCACCCCGAGATTACCAAAAATTAAATAGCACAATCACGATACTCGAGGTCACAAGACAACAAGAGGTCAGGAAATGCGCTGACCCTTTAAACATTTCACGCACAATTTCGACACTCTGACTAACAGATGGCCGCTGCTGAACATGCAACGATCCCTAAAACGATACAACCAACAAGCTCACATTGTTGCGTTATCCATCTTCAAACAGCTTTAAGCAGTAGAAAAATGTTTCAAAAACAACTTCACAGAAAATTAAGCAAAAAGTTGGAGAATCTTATAAATGAACTACGAATAATCCTACGCGAAACCGAGAACGTAGTGCTGCCTCGATTCCATATCAACGAAGTGAGGATGACATTAGCAATTTTATGTCACTCGATATTGGAGGTTCATGAAGGAAAAGAACTCACCTGTTCAACTCGAGAGGCAAAACCGACTTGATCCTTCAGAACGANGTATCCATACAGCATAAAGAATATAAAATCAGATGACCTGAGTGGGATCACTTGCTTTTGCATATGCCTGTGACTTCATAATACGCTCCATATTACCAGACCATCCGAATGAAGATGCCACAAGGGCACATGGCGACTTGGTGAGACGTTGCGACACAACCGCTTTTTCAATTTCATCCTGCAACATGCATTACACTACCACCGTACTGCAATGCAAAACGACGTACCCACATCTTTCAACAAGCTTTCCAGCATGGAAACTGCATATCGCCCACCATATAAAATATCCCATCCTATCACACCATCATCAAAGTGGAAAACTCATATATTATATCAAAATGAATCATTTTTCGGAGAATGCCTTTATGTTTGCCTATAGCAACCGCACTAATAAGCAAACATAAAACATTATATAAAGCTAGCATTATCTATCAGATCGTCATCGAAATGATGCATTGTTTAAACCATCACAGATCCCTATATTTCACCTTTGCTCAGATTTTCAATTGCATAGTGAGAGAAACCCGTTGAACATTGAAGGGAAATAATAAATAATCAAACCTTGAGGGCCTTATCTTTAAGCCACTTAGTAAGAGGCTCATAAGACTTTTCGAGTTGTTCTTGAATCTCTTTACTCTTTTCGCTGTCGTCGATTTTGAGACCCTCCTTTGCAACATTCTGGAATCTCTTTCCATCAAATTCGGGCATCGCTTGGATCGTATACTCATCGACAGGTTCCGTCAAGTACAGCACCTCGAAGCCCTTCGCAAGTAGACGTTCGACAAACGGCGACGATTCCACCTGAAAGAAATCACAATCTTTTTAAGTGCTCTCTTATATTGAACGAAAGTTTATTCTACGCAGCTCGTATCTGACGGCACACCTCAGAAGAATTGCAGAGATCAGTCGAACAAAGCAGAAATAAGTTGTAAAAGCAGGAAGGCAAAACTAGTTCAAGAAAGAGTTACCTCCTTCAACGATGTCCCTGCCATATAGAAGATGGCATCCTGTTTTTCCTTCATCCGCTCGACGTATTGCGCCAATGTGGTTTGCTTCTCCTGTAGTTATCAATATCATTATCATCACCCAACATTGACTTGTTCACAGAATACTTTTTCAAGTAAAATAAACGAAATAATATCACACCTGTAACGTTAAAAGAAAATATTATAACGAAAGTCGCATAATCGAAGAACTACGTTTCAGTTAAGCATCGTATTTCCCATTATTAAAGATCAATATTGTCCACAATAGTCCTATCTTAGTGTCACCGATAGCAATATCCCATAGCAAAGAAACCTTATCGTGCGATGAGCGGAAACGAAGCAGTTTCGAAAGACGCGTTCGGTTTGTCGGATCCTCCATGATACCGAGTTTGACGTTCGTACTAAACTCCTTCCAGAACTCTTCATATACGTCTGGTTCCATTTTTTTCAACATGTCCAATACTTTGCGTACCAGCTTCTTTTTGATTACCTATAATAAACTCTAACATTACTAAAAAAAAGTGCAAACAATTCGCTGCAGCATATTTTCATGCACCAATATCGTTCAATATACTAACCGAAATGTGAACTCAATAGAGAGGGAAAAATTTGAGCACATATATGCACGAACCACTTAAAGAAAGTGCAGGTATTCCATGCCTTCCTTAGAATGAAGCCACAGAGATGCTCAAACCTCTTTCACAATGAAATCAAAAAACTACGTTAGGTCTTTCCTAGTGTGAAAGCGCAGAAATTCCCCAAACTTCTTCTACCATGGTATTACAAAAATGCCGAATTTACCTTGAGAAGCTTATGTTGTTGAAGAGTCTCACGAGAGACATTGAGTGGTAAATCATCCGAATCGACAATTCCTCGAATAAACGAGAGGTATTTCGGCATCATATCATGGAAATCATCCGTTATGAATACACGGCGTACATATAGTCTGATATTGTCTGCCACCTGCAATAGCACAAATTGCACCTGCTTCGATTGAATTAAAAAACCACCTTATGGAATGATCTAAATCCAGTATTCCGCATGCTAGTTAAAAATATTTCAATGGGCATCTTCATACAATCTTAATAAGAAGAAGAAAGATAAGAAGCCAAACACTTGAACAGAAAGAATTCCCAAAACAGCCTTTCACCTGGCAAATCTCTAAATTATTTAACACTTTCCCTACAAAAACTCTTTAACGTTCCCTTCATAGCACCTCTACTTTCATATGAATCTATATGAGCAATCACCTTGCCATAGTTCTGGAACATATCATAGGGTCCACGTTTCGGCACATAAAGGATCGACTTGAAAGTCACTTCACCTTCAGCTGTGAAATGCACATGTGCCAATGGTTTCTCGCTATCCTGAAACATAGTCCTCATCAATACAACTCCGAGGATACAACGCCTTGATCAACTCACTTGTTCACTATACTGCCCATTTTATTATAAGAAGATATCATTGGTAACTCAGCTGTCCACTCTACACCTTTAGGATAAAATCGCTATGTATCCGGTCCTAACAATAGCTTTGTTCCCATCGAACAATCTCTTACTTTGCAAACTATTGCGGTCATTTATTTCCTCGGCACTCATTGGTCACTCAATAAAAGCATAAAGAACTGAATGACCATCTTACACAATCAATACGAAAAGATTAAATTGGTCACTCATTGATCACTCAATAACCATCTTACACAATAAATGACCCCTTCGTAAACATCCATTTTATCACCCATATTGCAATTCACCCAATATTTTGCCCATATGAAATGCTGTAATGTATTATTACCTTAGTGATGCTCTTATAGAATTCGTCGTATTCGTCAGCCTCGACCTCACCACTCTTACGCATCCAAATTGGTTTCACATTGTTCACCTTCTCCCAATCCCATGTCGTCTTCTCTACTTTCTTTGTTTTCTTCTCCTTCTCTTCCTCTACTTTACCATCTTCTTCAGCTTTCTTATCTTCTGTGTCCTCTTCGATTGGTTCCTCCACTGTTTCAGTCTGAAAATCGGATTCAGTGTAAATAACACCTGCAATCCTTAATCAAAGAAACTTCATTGGTAGTAGAAATGAATCTTTTTAGCACGGTTCGAAGGTTTTAAACCTAATATAAATCAACTGCAAATAAATAAAGCTAAATTGTCTAATTGATAGGACTTTGAAGGGACTCCATAGGAAAAAGAACTGAGTTCAACACAAGATCTATGAAGCCTCTTTCATTACCTCAAAAAAACGATAACGGAAATAAACGAATAGTTGCAAACCTTAGATTGCCATAGATAGATGTCGAAATTGATGAACTGACTGTATTTGTGGACAAGGTTCTTGAGAGTGTCTGGTTCAAGAAAATCATAGGCCTCCTCTTTGAGATGTAAAGTCACTTGCGTACCTCGCTTCAATGTCGCGCCACGAGGATCTTTCACTATTGAGAACCTATCAATAAGTTTACACTAATAATGCAAGCATATACCACTTCCTTAAAAAGACATCCGCTAATAATTCATCCTT
>QEWY01000381.1:36586-180048 GCA_006503575.1 Baylisascaris schroederi
CCCCCCCCCCCCCCCCCCCCCTCCCCCCACATAAATTGCATGCAATATAAAAACAGCATTGAAAAGGTGGAAATTTCACAAAAAAAATGGTACTTACGATGATGAATCCGATTCCCATACATATTGTTCGTCATCGTTGTGCTTAGTGGTGACGACAACACGATCGGCTACCAAGAACGCCGAATAGAAACCTACACCGAATTGCCCGATCATATCCTGTTGTTGTTCTGTAGACGTCGACGAATCCAATAGTTTCGCCAGGAATTCCGATGTACCCGAACGTGCAATAGTGCCTAGATTACTGATCAACTCATCGCGGGTCATACCCACACCTGTATCTGTGACGTGCAGCACATGGTTTTCACGATCTGCCTGAAATGAACTCTTGCAATCACCAACTCTCTTCCACAACCGAATCTGACCACATGCAGTAGAATATGGATAAACGAACACTTTCTTCCACTTTTTTTCTATTCCTTCCCCAACCCCCTCCCCCCTCCTCCATCTCTGCCTATACCCTTTACTTACCGATACTAATTACTAGCGTTGCTATGCTTGTACAGCGACAATAAAACGCCCTAAGAAGTCAATCGCTGTGCAACATCGGCGCTCATACAATTCATATAAATTGCTTCTTAGATGTGCACATACTATGTAATTTTCAATGATGCAAAACACCTTACTAATTCCCCATAGCAAAGCAAGCAGAAAAAATTCATGCCGATAAATTAATACGTTCCCTACATAATAACTAGGTTCCTTTTCTTGAAACCGGTTATAACAGAAACGAATTCGTACCTTAATACGGATGGATAGCTCATCAGTGGCTGAAAGTGCTTGTGGATCGGTCAACGATATAAGTCGAATCTTATCCAATGCATCCGAACCGTTCGAGATCAACTCACGAAGGAAGATCTCCTTATTCCTTCAAATACCTTCCATAAATCTGGATTCTCAAAAATGTTGAAATATCATCTCATTGAAAAAAACGAACTTGTGTTATGGTCATGCCTACGTCTCCGAAGATAACTAAACTGTCGACTATGTCTCTAGTAAAAAAAGGTTGCTTGACAAGAGTGTTTCCTAATCGCAACACAAACATACTTCGAAATTTCCTCTGAACTTTCCCTAAACAGTAAAGGAAAAGATATATATTATATATATATATATATATATATATATATGCATAAAACATCTCCTCTCATCCTCCCCTTCACCTGCCAATCCTGTTACATTCTTATCAGAAGACCATCCGAATATCATTGTTGCATGACACAAATAAAGATGCATTTTCTAAAGAAAAATATGCACAACACCCTAGCGACACCTTTACATTACTGTTTCTATCCATTTTTGGGTCATCAACTAATAGAAAGGGACCCGCAGAAGAATTTAAAAATGAAACCTGTAGAGTGAGTTGATGATAAGCTTCATCATACGATTAACCTCCGCCTGGAACTCGTACTTCTCAGCACGAGCTCTCATCTCCTTTATTTCGGCCACCGATAGACCATCAAGTTTGATTGCTTCCTCCTCTCTGCAAATATTCATTTCAAGCATATTCACTTTTTTAAGTAACACTGAATCGTTTGATAGCAATTCTACGTCTTTTTACAACCACACATTGATCTTATTTTGACTAAATGGAAACTCCTTTCTACGAGACGTTCCTTTTTATTTTCCAGTTGCAAAAAATTGAAAAATTACTCAATTCAATCACTTTTATAGGCATTAATAAACCAATGAATAATATAACAGTGTATAATCTTCCTTAACGAATACCTTAATAACTCCACTATATATAAGCATCAAGTCGACTTGCATACTTAATGTTCAATTGTGCCCTCTTTTATTTCTTTTTTTCATGCCAAGCAAAATACTTGTATAAAACTTTTTATATATATATACATATATATACACATACATATGTACATATACATATACTTATACACACGCATATTTATATATATATATACATACATATATATATATATATGCTCTATGTTGCGTAAGGAGTGCAGTTGATATTTATAAAGATGATTTCTGCACTATTTACATTGCCATTCGACAGTCACTTCCAATCACACCTGAAAAGCAACGCCCTGAATAGCTGCTGCTCTCAATATGTCAGTGCATCCTTATCTACAGTCACTCGCCATTCCCACTAACGAACAATCGCCTAATCGGTGACGATAAAAGCTTAAAAGCAAAGAACACTACCCTCTCTGCCTCTAAAATTCCCTTCAACTTGCCACCGTCCTTGATCCATCTAACCCCCCCCCTTTCCTTAAAAAATACGAGTAAACGTTGCCCTAACAATCAACTTTTTTAATCTTCAAATACCAAGTGCGAAGTAACTTCTGTGAGCTAGCAAACATCGTTGCGTAATATTTACAAAGCAAGAAATGTGGGTGCTAGGTACCGCCAATGACCTTGGTAAACTCGGCGACAATATGCACACACACAAAGCATCGACATAGTTCAACCATCAATGACACTTCCAATCTCTACTCATTGCAGTTGCAACAGACCTCATCAATACGCACACATTTAAATCGATAACACCTACTAACCCATTCGCAATTCCTGTATTTTCAGGATCATCCTGGGATCAAACAAAGAACTATAGGAAGCAATTTTTGAATAGAACCCGATCGGTGATACAATCGACCCTTTTAACTTACCCCAACCTCCCCATCCCAAGTTTTATTATGCTCTTCACGTCAGCATCATGTGTGACAGAACGAAGAAAAAGAATGAGCAGTGCTACTAAAAAATGGTGTACCCACCCATTAAGATTACCCAAAAATATACCTTTCCCAAATTGGTAAATTTCTCTCAAACTTTCTAAACCAATTTCAAACTTTACTTATTCGACTTCATCGCTTGAATAATTAGCTATGTTCGATGAAATATCAAAATTTTTCAAAATAAATAAATAAATAAATAAAATAAATAAACTGCGCTCATATCTTATAAGACAAATTCAACTGCGAGAAAAACCGAAAGTTAATGCAGTTTTGCTCAGATTATCTCATTTAGAGATATAAATGATAAATCTACTTGAATAGTCGGGCAATAAGGGTTGCCTAAATGTAAAACTTTTTAAGAACCTTTAAGAATCTACAAATAACATAAAAAATTGCATGAAATCAACAATATTAAAGGTGCATTATGCGTAAACACATATGTAACATTCGTTGATAATCGATAAAAAGAAAAAACGATTACAATATCCTAGGCAAAACATCCCAGCTAAAACATCCTAGGTGAAACTATGAACATATCAAAGGAAAATCGAATTGGATAATAGCGAATTTCTATTAATTTCACCGAGGAAAAACCTTTAGTCCTCATAATCAAATCAATTCCCCGAAGGATAAAAATCCGAAATTAAAACGACGAACCTCTGAATTACTTCGTCATCCGTTTTCGATGCATCCTGCGCTTTGCCAATATTCTCCTTAACCGTTGGTTCTTCTACATCATCTTCTGCTTCTACTCTTGAATTTGGCAAAAATGCTGAAAAAACAAAAAAAAGCCTGCCAAGTTGGAAAAAAATGGTTCGTCTACAAAAATAAAACCTGACTTTCAAACTACCGGTTGGTTCTAACTCTTCTAAGATATGTTTCACTAAACATCCGATTCACAGAAATAAACAAGAACAATTCATGCCAGATCACTTACAAATTCAGGTCTAAAGTTTGCGAGGGGAAAATATGACATACCCACAAAAGCAATAAGCAGTAAGACAAATACTGCTTTTCGGCTTAACATCATTTCCGATCACCGAAATCACACCAAACACACACCGTTACACCGGAATCGGAACCGGAACCGGAACGACTACCAAGTAAACACGTCAATGCCACTAAGTGGGCGGAGTCAAACAACGCAAACAACCAATGAGAAAAGCACACACTCAACAATCACCAATGATCGTTGAAGACGTTTTCGAATTGTCGACGTATGTTGGATTAATGCCAATTTTTAACATCAAACTACAATACAGACTATTTGTAGAGTTGTAATAGTATTGTGTTTGTTGTGGGTTTGTTGCTATTGGTACATTTTATAAAACCATAAATATTATCAAGACAGGGCTATAGTATGAGAGTGTTACTTATTACACAGTTGTTCACCAAGGAGACTATCGCGTCATTGCCCATATAGGTAGGAAGCTGTTAACTTCCTACCTATATAGGCAAAAAGTTGCTAACTTCCTACCTTAAATGCTGTAAAGGAGCCTTCTGCGAAACTTTAGTACTGATTCGATCTGGACGTTGCAGGATATGATTCTACGAACTAATCTACAACTTGATTCATGAATGCGGATTGTTCTTCGTTCATACGCCCTAAAAAGGAACGAAAGAACCAAATTGCCTCGTTGATGGTTTTTGTGGATCGAAATTTTTGCCAAGGAGAAATTGTAGCGGAAAAAGGAATACATAGCCAACATGCATAGCCATTGGCGCATTTGTCCACTCCAGAAAATAAGAACTGAGACGTCAAGTGATGTACGTATAAATCATCTCAAGCGTAGAAATCGAAAAACAATGCGGCAAATGGATGAGATCATTTAGAACACATTTTCTGCGAGCAACTTCCTGTAGTAAAATCGCCGTAAATCATCGTCGCTTACGTATCAATCTCTTCACAGTACCCACTATATAATGTTGTTTTGTATAGGGTGATCACTAGCTTTGCAGTGCTCTGCGGTTTTGTATCCTCAATGGTTATCTATGGTAATCTTCACCTTTCTAATCAATACAATTGTAAAACATGATACCCTCACAATATATACCCAATTATACCCGTCACAATATGGTCGATTTAGTGTTCGGGAAGGTCCCGCCACGAATAGTATTGTGGTTGAAGTGTACATATGCGAACGACGTGGCGAGTCGACGACCGTCGACGAATTGTCACATTTCTTTGGAGATACAACGATGTAATATTATTGATGCAATTTTAGTTTAGGTATTTTTGTGGGGAATTTTTAGGCTGTTTCATGTGAATAGGTTTTAGGCTTTATTGGTGCATTCTTTTCTCAATCGTCTCTATGGCATGGTGGTTTATTTCTTCTTGCTTAGTTTTCTCACCTTCTTTGCTTATAGATGGAGGGTGGTGGAAATATTGGTTTAATCTTTGATGGTTTTTATGTTTGACCAGGACTTGGTTAAACAAAAATTGCTCGATTAGCGTCGTTTGTGATTTCATAGCTGATAAATATGTCGACTTCTATTTAGTAAAGCAACAATTTTTAACATAGAGCAATAACGCCCGTGCATCTTAGAAGTCATCTTGTGGTACTACTTGAACCCTCTCTCCCCTGCCATGTTCCATTTCTTTTCGCTGGTAGAGGTAGTATTGGTGACATTATAATCCCTCGCTTATTCTATGCAATAAACCACTCAAGTACGTAATAATTTACTTGTTTTGCACTGATTTTTTAAGGGAATTAAGTCACGAATCTTAGTTGATTTATAGATGTTGAAAATTTTCTGAAATTGTAGATTTTCAAATACCAAAATCCTTCACTTTTTAAACGGTGTACTAATCCATACCTCATAGGAAACCTAAAGTGACTCCACTAACAGGTAATAATAGTCGAACCTCTAGCACCATAATTATTGCTTTCGTCGGTGCAATTCCGAATCTCATCTGAGTTAGGCAATCATTTTCAGGTAGAGGCAATCGGTTACGGATATGTCTGAAGCAACCACCGTCGCTCCTCCCGTCTTTGGGGATGTGCCGGTTCCGAATAACGCCTCGAACGTTACCTTTGCGATTTATGAACAGGTTATCCACCCACCTTTTCGGCAACTTGTCTACTACTTTTCTAATCTGGCAATGAGTTCTAACTGTACGATTGAGGTCAGGACTTAGATTGTGTCACTAGTGTGAGGAAAACGCATCTGGTATTCATCGCTTGATGTCTATTTCACTTGCTACGATTGGTGTGGTCAGTATCATAGAATGTTCTACGGATCGTATAATGATAGCAGAGATGGTTGGGAAGAGGTGAAAAGCTCGATTGAGTTACCCTCATTTTTGAGGGTTAATTGTGGTTGGTTGATCTCTCTTGATGACTTGGTTCTACAGATGACTAGCTGTACTTTATAGTATATATTCTGGATATCCTCTGCATTTTCTGATCGCTTGATGATAGGGAACAAGGTGAATTCGCATGTGACCACCACTCAAATTTTGGTAAATCGAAGCCCATTTTCCGGTGGAAGTAATGGGCATTTAATCATCAGATCGGAGTTAATGGCAACCTAATCACCACATCAATGTATGTAAATTTAGGCGACCGCCTACGGTTCGCTATATGGAATGGCACTGCTTTGCATCATATTGGGCAGTATTCGGTCGTTGCATTTCGTACAACGACAAATACAAAAGAAAAAACTTATCGAAGCATCAATCACCATCAAAGAGGCAAAGAAATTCCCAATTACAGCATCATGTGTCCTCTTTGGTCTTTATATCTTTTTCAAGTTGGTTCTCTTTTTCTTCTTTTTATACTATAGCCGATTTTGTGTAGTTGAATATTATTCATTTATTGCATTCAATCCTTTATAACTATTAGTATGGTTGTTTAGTGCTGTAACCAATGCTGGGAAAGTTTTAATTTACATTTTTCTTAATTTTTTTTCGATGGCACTGAAAATTTTTCATAGAATTCTGAAAAATTCCCAGAGAGTTTTTTTTTTAGAAATTCAGATGCATATTTATTGCTTCTTTAGTGTTTCGATTATGAAAAGAGTCTTAAAGTTGGTTCGAATATTCATTTAAAAAGTGCTCTTATTTGAAACAATAAAATTGCAGGTGTGATGCTGAATGCAGACAAAAAGTATTGCAATTTCTAAGTGCTTATATACCATCAAAGCTGATGACACGATTGGAGAGAGTATTTTCGTTGGCTAATTCCACTGAATTATCGCCAATTGTACACAACGATACCACTGTGTTCACCTTATCGAGAGCACTCTCCTATTGTAATAAAGCGAATATTATGTATTTGCTTCTACTTCTTATATGTTTCGAAGGTATCTTTCCACCATTTCTCTACTTATCTATTATCTTTATTGATTTTATTTCTTGATCTTTGCTTAGATAGTATATATTAACAGCGGTTGTCTTTCACCAGTGGATTATATGATTTTCGATTTTAAATTGCAATATTTTTTATGGGATAATATCTTTGTTTTGTTGAATAATGCGATATGGTTTTGAGAGTGCAGTTTTGAAAGGGGAAAATGGGACGCGGAATATCTTCAAATGTTTCACCAAAGGATCCTAACGGTTGGTGATAGGTAGAAAGGGGATCACGTATTGTTGCAAATGCTATCAATTGGGTATTCATAGTTCGGTTCTTATTTATGAACATATCGCCTGATGGTTTTCTTCGTTAATAGCCAACAGTGATGATTTGGCCATGAAAAATTATTAGGTCTTTTAGAGAAGTAAGTTCCTTTCACTATCGTTTTCTTGGAATATTAATAATCTTAGTGGGTTCCCCCCTCCCCCCATCCTCCCATCGACTCATAACAGAGCGGCCCTTCCCTCTCCTTCCCCCCTTCCCAATTGTGATCTACCAGGTCTACCCAATTTTGCAGTTTTCTTTATCGATGAATATTGCTTAACTCAGTTGCCATTGATTAGAGGCGACAATACAACAGACAGTTACCTACCTTCATCATTTGAGATGAAATTTCTTTAATAGCTTTTGATGAGAGGAATGTTTTAGGTTGCGTGGCATTAGCCACTTTGCTTAAACCGATATTCTCATTCGTTCTACGACGTTTACCGATCGGAGAGCGTCAACCAAGAGTGAACTATCCTTACCTATGGTCGCTGAAGAAAGGCAAAAAGGAGATGGATGAGGGGACCATCGAGGATGCATCTAATGACGAAACAGTTCGTTTTTAGAGCAATTCTTTACATATAGTCACAAAGTCAGATCTAACTAGTTGCTCACAATGAACTTGTGAGTTCAGATTTGGCAGAGTATTGTAATAGGTATTTCGACTGCAAAAGTTAAAAAATTAATAGTGTACTTTTATTGTCTTCGATTTTCTTCGTTTATGTGAATAAAGTAGCAGAATTTACTTTATTAAATAGTAAAATAAATAAAAACTGTCGAAACAGTATGATTACTGATTGAAAAGGTTAAAAAAAAAGCTTAGGTTTATGCTGACCCGCAATCTGTTACTTGTTCGCATCGTTCCTACTTCAAACTTAATCAAATTGTTTGGGTCTTCGCAATGTTGCTATTGCTCTTGCATATTGAATTTTATTTATATATACACAGATTGTTGGTTTGATGGGCATTTTCTTCTTTATTATCATTCTTATTCACTTAATTCGATATCATTTTTCAAAAGGCTTGATACGGGATATTAAAATATTTATATTTGCAGGAATATCTCATAAAAGTGGAATGGGATACGCATGATGTTATCGCTGTTTTGATTTGCTTAAGTGTTGGTGTGTCGCATTTAATGCGAAGACATTGGATTACTAATGATATCCTTGGTGTGGCGTTCTCGATCTATGGAATCGAATTTCTTCATCTTGCTAGCTTTAAGGTTCTCTATCGTGCATTCTTTTTTATGTATGGATTGTTCCTAAACATTGTTGCGCACCTCAGGTCCATCTTATCATATTCATGTTCAGATTTTTTGTATAGAGATTTAGACTATTTTTTGAATATCTGTGGGATGAGGGTTGTTAGTGACTAAAGACTTGACCAGGTTTTGATTCGTTGCAAAGCAAAATATACGGTATTGCTCGTCACGTAAAACCACACAGCAGTAAAGGCATCCTACACTTCCGGAACGACATTGGCCAATTCAGGATTTGGCTTAGTTTCTCATCCACAGCCCTTTGGATTGTTGGATCGCATCTGAGGGGATAACCTTTGTCAAGAATTGACACAAAAAATGGGATATTTAAGGCGGGCACCATGCTATTAGCTGGCCTCTTTATCTATGACGTCTTCTGGGTATTTGCGACAGACGTTATGACAACCGTCGCAAAAGGAATCGATGCGCCGATACTTTTGCAATTCCCACAGGATATCTATCGCATTGGTTGGATTGAATCTAACAAGTATGCAATGTTGGGTAAGCTTTTACCTAAAGTACTTACCTAGAATATATTTACCTAGAGTTTTTCTGTGTAGAGTAACTTACCTAAAGTAAATGCTAGGTAAGATCAGTGCAAGAGTATTATGAAGATATTCTTTTGTAATATGGGAAAGAATGTCTTGAAGGTTCTTTACCTTGCATTGTTGAAATGTTTGAGGGGGTAAGAGGTATTCACCCGTTTCGGGTATGGTTAGGCAAGATTTATACCGAATTACTTTCATTAGTACTGTTCCGACTATCAATGACTATAATGGAGAGATGGGAGATGATGATGGTTTTCAAAGGAAGTATTTTTTATTTATTTTTATTTTTTATTTTTTATTTTTTCTTTATTTCTTTTTTTTGCAGGCTTAGGTGATATCGTTATACCGGGCATTTTCATTGCGCTATTGCGTCGTTTTGATTATCGCATCGGTGGGAAAGGCACGTCGACAAGTGGCCGCTATTATTTTTTAATCACTATCGCTGCATATGCACTTGGATTATCGATTACAATGATTATTATGCATCTCTTCAAGGTTTTGTTTTTTTTTCTTCCTTTTTTTTAAATTTCGATTTTTTATTGACTTAGAAAAATATAGCGCATTGGAGGGTATTTCCTTTTTATTGCCTTCGAAGAATTTCGGTGGTTTTTTTTTGTGTAAGTGAGCGTTGTTATTTCTATCTGATTTATTTTTTACCATGAAATGAATAAAAAATAAAATAAATAATTCCACTCTGTCACTCCGGAGCCCGTTCCTACCCACTCCTACAACCCTTTAGGTGTCATCTTTCTTGCAACCCCTATTGCAAAGAAACTCATCGAAAACATTGCAGTATGACATTTTCGGTATATGAAGATAGGTATCTCAAACATAAGTTGTTTGAATGGGAGCCGTGATGCACAATAGCGTGAAATTGGGTGTCGTGATATTGGATTTTCATACATACGAATAGAGTGTATAGTAAGATATGCATAAAGTGATCGGGCTATTGTGATGCCCTTATTGACAGATGCTCTTATTGACAGATGCTCTTATTGACAAACACATAACAAGTTTTCAACCCCCGACACGAAGTGCTCTTATATTGCTGCCGCGTATAAACGCATTCTCAATATTCATTCAACTTAACACCTTAAAAACTTATTCCCCTAATTATTCTACTTATATATACGCACAATCTCTAAATGTAGAGCAAAAGGTAGCTGAAAATAACCGGAAATAAACCTGTAAGCAGTATATCGTTATCAATTTTTAATAGAAACAATGCAGTAAAGTTGCAATTTTGATACAAAGAAATCTACAACGTATGCATAATCATCGAACAATTCGTCGAAACTTGTTTCTACTCAGAGCTTAAATATGAAGGTGTTGAGCGAATGGTACTTGCTGATAATGCTTGAGGTACACTAACAGCTTTTCAGGTTTTAGCCAACAATAATGCTCTACCTAACGATTGGTTCATGTTTCGAGCCTAATCACTTCTTACCATGGCCCCTTAATATGCTGTATTTAAGCGTTACGTAGGCCACAGATCAGACCATGCTTTTGTAATTCCCACATATGGCTAGCGTAAGATTCACCTCTGCTCTCTTTGAATATGTGCCAAACCACCCTAATTTGTTCTTCTAAATCAAGCCAAAATTATTTGCTAGGATTTTTATGTGCGCATGGAAAAGTGGCATGAGGATGTCGGAGTCGAAGTCGGAGTCGGAGTCGGAGTCCTAGGGAAAGTAATGGGAAATCATCGAATTCGGCATACTTTAGTGGAGTAAGATTAGTGATATCCTGATATTGAGTAATTTAGTTGGCTAGCTATTCCTTTAATTGATTACCGGAACCGGAATACCGAAACAAAAGCTCCTAATTATTATTTCCGAACAAAATAATTTCAAGCAAATGCAAAAAGATCGAACGATATTTTCGCACTAATATTTGTGTCGTTTTATGTTTATATGATGTTTGATGATAATTGATTCATATTGCTTGTCGATTTTCGCTTCGAGACACAATTTAAATGGGCGCTAGCAGTAAGTGGAATGCTGCTTTGGTTACGGTAGCTATGATGTGCAGGTTATTCGCGACGACGAAATGGCCGAGTGAAAATTTTTGTTTGAGCGACTCGAAACGGTTGGCCACCCTCTGATCAACTCTTATTGAGTGTAGAGTGTTTACACGTCGACGATAGTTGTGATGGTGGGTTTGCGTTGTTCAAATTGTACGAAATGGATTTCTCGGGGTGGGTTGTGTCTATAGATGTGAATATTGCACAACAACTCTACCTGGAAGGTTTTTTGCTAACCAATAAACGTTTTGTACTCGCGGCAACGACTTTTACCCATTTGCATCATCTCTTTCTTTCTCTCTATTTCTACATATCGACTCCGTATTCGACTCCGCATTCGACTCTTAGCATTTGATCTGATTGACTTTATTCTTTATCGTAATATTCGATGTTAGGTGTTTTCATTAGATTCATGTTGCAATGAATTCAACAAACCGGTACGAAATAAATAAGCACTAGTTTTCTACTGATAATGGATAATCGTTATCATTCGATTAAAATAGATCGAGTAAAGGTTGCAGATAAGGTGGGTATAAGTTTCAAAGATATTGCATATAAATGGTTGAATGTATTTTGTAGATATTCAAAGTGCATAAAAGATAGCCGTTCGATAGTGTAATATTCGTAACGAGAGTGTGTTGGGGGTTGAGTGATCGACAACGTAATTCCCATTGACATATTGTTTAGTGCCTAAGGCGGGCTCGTTTGTTCTCGACATCAACGGCTGTCAGATTCACGCTTGTAGCTCATTTATTTCCAGCCTGCCTAAAGGTGTTATTTGTCTTATCAACTTTTTTTTCTACTAAGTCATTCGTATAGGTCAAGCGTTTGTTTTCGTACCATTTAGGTGTGGTGCTGTTAGGTGGATTTAATATGTAGTGGTTTTGCAAGGTTTTTTTTTCTTTTATAACAGTTCTAATAAGATGCACTTTTTTCCCCGCATAAGCGCAGGTAAAAGTTTGGTAGTATGGGAAAGGATTTGGGTAAGCTTAAGTTTCACACCTTAGTGGTAGTACTAAGGTAGTGGTAGTAGTTGTTTTCGTAGCTGTAGTGCTAATATAACCTTTACTTTTTCGAGATTAAGGACAGTTGCCTTCGGGAAATGAAATAGAGGTGCGCAAAAAGCATAGGAAGTAAGATAAGTTTATACTTATATAAATCGTTCACATACGACTATAGAGATGGATATGTAGAAAAAGGTGGCCCTCTCCCCCTTCCCTTTCCCCTTTCCCCATATTTACATATGACATTGAGGCTTAAGTATGCAAACTGGTATATTACTGCCTTACTAACAAGTAAATATAAGCAGTAGTGAATTGTAAAGGTATTTCATAGGTAAATTTCGGGTAAAACATGTGGGTTGAAAAAAGTGAAGCTAATATTAGCCTGATGGTTGCATTCATAAATGAAATACAAAAGTGGAATAACTTACTAAAAATTCCCTTTTTATTTTGAATTCATTCAATTCTTTTCAATTCGCCTTTATTTTTTATATGTTTAATAGTAAAGATGATTAGATTGAGCTGTTTTTATATTCGGCACAATTTACCCGTTCTCGATAGTGATTGTTGTTGATATGTCGGCTAGGAAGTGATTATATTTCAACATCCCGTTTATGATTGCATCCTTTTTAATTTAAATATTGTCCGATATTATACTTTTTCCAAGAATTAGTTACACTTATAATATTAAAATTTATTTCTCTAATAGAATAAATTTCCCACTAATAAATATAGTTTCTAATTATAGCAATTCTTACTACTTTATATTTCGATTTATCTCGATATCATTGAAGCATCGTCGCGGATAAAACAAATGCCGGATCTTTCATATCGTTGTCAAATCATCACTATTATCACTGATCATTTTATTTGTATATTATAGCATTTACCACTTTCTATGATTTAAGAAACCGCTTTCATTTCAAGGTTTTTTGATTAACAGATGTTTTATGAGGTAGGAAGGGAAAAAAGAGAGGGAGAGAGAAGGTGAAGAATTCGGGAGCAGAGAGAGGGAAGTGAGAGGTCAGAGAGTTGAGTTAAATTTTTTTTTGGCGCATCTCTGACGGTATCTCTAATAAAGTGTGAGGTGATGGTGAGGTGGGGTGTGATGAGTGCCTGCGTGGGAGTGGTATATGTGTGTGTGTGTGTGTGTGTGTGTGTGCATGTTGGTGGCACTCGTTGACCGAGAGAGGATAAGATTTGCCTCAAAATGCGTCATTGTTGTCGTCGTCCTAAGCGAATCTCTCTCCCATAGTTGACTGATTCTCTGTTGTGATTTTCACATACCCAATTTCTTTCTCTTCCTTCGAAACCTTTCTTCCTCACCTAACATACTTTCCTTATTTCTCTGTTTTATTAAAGGTTTATTTTTTTAATCTCGTTTAGAATTTTCGATGTATTTATTTGTCTGTTTGTTGTTTAATTTTTATACCCATACTCATGGGGACAACTTAAAATCTACATATATTAGATAGTATTGCTTAGTAAGTTTGTTTTGCGCGACAGCTCTATTCACTCGTTTCCCGACGAGTGGCACTAATTGTTGTCTAAAATATACAATTTTCATGTTTGTTGTTTAATGTGCGCGCAAGGGAAGGTTGGCACAATACGCGCTTTTTTGCAATTGCTGAACTTTTTCAGCGTCGACTGCTTCAATAAATTTCCCCAAAAGGTGATTCGTTTTTGGGCGATACCCGATCGTATTTATCGAACAAAATCACCCGCTATACTTTATAGCCATTCCGTTTTTCAATAACTGAAGTTGGAGTGGAGTTTTTAGTCGGAGTGGAATTTCGAGTTCGGAGTTAAACTACGGAGTCATATGCATATATTTAACAGATAAGCATTTATGCGTATTAGTACGGATTTATTCAGGTATTTTACACATAAAACTCTAATCAATATCAGCATATCAGTGCAGAAAAATGGTAATTGTGAGTACGTTTATTATGATGACATTAGTACCATCAATAAAGGGATACAATTAAGCATATTTTTGTGCATTGTTTAATTTTTAGTTCATCTCATTCTTGGTTATAGTGTTCTACTTTGTTGCCCACCCATCTCGATGCGTTGAAGTGCGTCACTCGGAGACTGGTTCGTGAATCACGTCTTGAATTCATCTCTACCTTTATTTTCATTTCTCTTCAACCTATACCTTTTGCAACGATCACTTTGTAATACGTCGTGATTTACCATCCACCCATTTGCACTGCTGTTCGATTATCGATTGATCACTTTTGATCAGTGAGATCAACCCCTATTGCTGCTATGCATAATTTGCTAGTGAAATGTTAAATGCTTTGCAAATCTTATTGCTTCTCTACTTTTTTATTGCTTGTCGTTTTTGTTTTATTAAAAGAAATTATGAAATCTCGACATCCGTTTGGTATATATTTTTTGCAAATCATTGTTAGGAATATCTATCGAAATCCCTTTCTATTCAAAGATCTAGGATTTAATATGCATCAATACTTTTGTTGAAATCTGCTTTAAGCCAAGTTACGGATATAATCGGATTCTCTACTTGATCTCAGNTACACAGACCCACAGACATACCGTACGCAGATATACACAGACCCATAGACATACCGTTTTTTGCAAAGGGAATTTACGAAAGCAAACAGTAAGCAAGGGGATAGCTCTTCTTTTTTTTGTTAGCTAAAAGGTGAATATTCCCCTTTAATTTATCATTGTTGAGTGTTGTTTGACAGGTGATGTTTAAAGCGTTATCACTTCATGTATAACAGCGATATATTCCCCTCTCACCCAGCTGTTGTTGTGTATTGATTGATGCCGTTATTGAGCACGTTTGTGTTCGTATTATTGTTGTGCTTATTAAGCCCCATTGAATGTTTAAATATTTTTATTAGTACTAATTATCGATTTATCGATTAGTTCGATGATCTGTTGTCACTATTTTAGTTCCTTCAAATGGGTGTCGATTTAAATTAAAGGTAGCCACTTTCTGAGTCGATATTTGCATGAACTATCGATAAGAATATGTTAATTAAGTTAATGAAATTGGCGATTTCGAGAATGTATATCATAGTTATTTATGACGAATCATGACGTCACTTTCATTAACGAATGATGTGGGAACTGTATTTTTAAGATCGGCATAAAAAATACGAAGATTGAGCTGAAAGTAGCGCCGCAAATAATACACACGATGACTATGGTCGCTACGACACCAATGCCGCTACCATCCACTATGGGATGTGCATCTTGTCGACAATTGCACGCTGATATTAAGGTTTATTTTTGTTTTTATTTTTTACTTTTATGCGTTATTTCTATAAATATGCTGGATTTGATAATTGTTTTATATAGCTATTAAAGCAATAAACTAACTTAAATATACCTGAATTTTATTCCTTCGATTACTTAAATATACGGGGATTTACATTTGCCATCTACAATTCGTAATCGTTATGTGCTGTTAAAATTTAGGGATATAACGAGACTTTTTGATGGGTGATATATCCATCAAAAAGTTTTTCTTTGGGGAATTCATATGTTTCACGATCTTTCTTCATTTCAGGTGTAATTGAACTCTACTTCCAGATTGATACTGAAATTTCTAAAAGTCAAGAATTCTTCTCATGCATGTGTTTCTCATATCTGCAAAAATCTACTGAAGGGGGATTGATTTTTCTTGATCACCAGCTAGATCAAGTTAGATACAACAAAGGATCTACGTTGTGCATTTATTGAATGATAATTTAGTTTATGTTTGTAGAGGTGATCGTTGTGACCATTAGAGAGGAGAGAGGAAATGGGAGAGGGTCAAAAAGGAATCTAGTCCATTCGTTATGGTCAATAATCTTGAGTAAAGACCGATCGATATTGCGCATATCGGTATTATTACCTTCCTGAAAAAGAATGAAAAAATTCAAAATTCATTAATGCTCTATGAAATATCATTCGCAATGGTAGCAACGAGGAGCATCGGTATGAGTGGCACAATGTGCTATGCAATATCGTGATTTAAAAACCTGAACAAACAATATGAATGCCATTCGTTGGACAACGCTGACTCGTCATTTGAGTAGGTAGATCCATCTCTACACTCCATTAAAACGCTATAGTGCTTGTGTGTGTGTGAGAGAGAGAGAGGGAGAGAGAGAAAGAAAGAAAGAAAGAAAGAAAGGGACCATCGATATTGATACTCACTGGATATTTGTTCGAACAAGAGGGTTCTCTTAGTAAACAATTTATGTTTCTTTTGAGGAAGTGGCGAAAATTTTCTAGCAGAAAAAAATAGCATTTTCTGTTTGTTTTTTCTGAATAAAAATTGACTGAAATATTGCTAGAATTTGCAAGTTGGCTAATGGCTAATACTGCAACTGCAACTTTGTAGACCCCTCCAACTTTGTAGAGCTCATTAGCTAATACTGCAACTTTGTAGACCTCTCCTCCCTTCCCCTTGTTTTCCTTCGCTCCTCTCAATTCAGTCATAATATGAGTAAGGACCAATCGATAATATGCATATTCGCAGAAGATCAAAATCTACTCGTAGATTAAATTCATCGTAATAGCGTTGCATTAGCAAATGTTGATATGGTGGGTACATAGGCGATAATAAAATGGTTATAGGTAAGCGTGGCACAAATTACTGATAAGCTCGACAAGCTATTTCTACGTGTTGAATCATTATTGGCTCAGCGCCAACTGGAAAAGGGTATCGATACAGCAACGAGTGCACCTGACGATAGGCTTACACCGATTGGTTTATTCGCACTCAAAGAGGAGGTAATATTTTTTGGTTTTATTGTTTTTATTAGGGAAAAATGTTTTATTTATTTAAATTGGTTACCAAGGATGATTTATTAGTGAATAGGAAGTATATATCAAATGCATTAAATGGAAAGCGCTTTAGGAGCTTTTTTTTATGAACTTTGTAGGTTTGTTTGGTGGGAAGTGCTTCGTTATCTAGGTGTTCCGATATAGAAGCATATCCCGAGTTGAATTTGAATTGTATGATTTTCATCTCTACGAAATATAAACTGAAATGACAGCAATCGTTTCTCATTTATAGTGAGATAACGAAGTCGGAATCTTTTTTTAACGGAATATTTTGCTAGTGCATCCTATCCTAAGAAAATTGCTTTAGATATTATATTGTTGGAAGAAACATATAGAGAGTTAATCATGTCTGACAGTCATAAATCGTTTTATTTAATTGCATTTAATCTTTTGCTTAATTTCTAGATTTGTGTCTAGGTTATCGTTTATGAATGACAATCGATCTTGTTTCTTTGCTTACATAGGGCATTTGGAAAGAGAGGGGGTTCACTTTCATTGACCATTGTTTCGGAGATGGATGGGAGGGGGTTTCAATTATCGCTTAGAGGTGATATGACGCTAAGCGTTTAACAGGCAGGTATACTCTGATTTCCGACCTTTTCTTCCTGCAGAGATGAATGTGACCACCTTACTTAACCTGCTTTGTTTAGATTAATGAACGTAATGTTCGTTTTGTCACCAACACTGTTTACATTATGTAGGATAAGAAATATGCCGGATTCCCGTTCAGTGTTCTGCAGATAGAGTAGTTTCAATGTTCAGCTCTCGGATAGTATCGGTGATGAAAAAGAGGTTCCATCACCGTCGTCCCGCGATCAAGCAGACGGCGATGGATGTGCACAAACCGTCGCAAGGGTATCTTTGCAAAATGTAGAAAGGTTAGCACATTTTTATGCATTTATAGTTACACTTAGAACTTGCTGTCTTTTCCATCGAGTTTCGGGTGGATCATTTCGAAAAGAAGAGAGTATTTTTGCATTGTAACTGAAGCCTCGGAATGAAATATGAGAAGATATTATTGTATGAACGAGTAGGATGCAATAGTTGATTTAATTTACAAACTGCTAATTTCTAATATTCGTGGCTGTTTTTCGATATAGAATTAAGGTCTAGAGAGCTGTTGGGTTTAAGTGGAAGGGGAGGGGAGAGGAGAGTGTGGGGATGTTTCTGTTGGAGTGTTCGTTGCGGGACACGTGTTCGTTCACTAGTTTTATGACTCACACGTAGCACATGTCTAACGATCAATGTTGATTTCACTGATAACATTGAGAGGCGTTCAGTCGGTATGTCGCCTTTGCGCACTACCGCTTTTCGGTGACGCGTTATCGATGATGCGTTGGCATTAAAAACTTGCGGTAGGCATTGAATTTGCGAAATGGCTTATCGCAATTCTGAGGTATCTACCATTTCATAGTGAAGTACAGAACATCACCTCCCTAAATACTTGGATAATTCCGAGAATGAACCCTCAATTCCTTTTGAACTTAACTGGGGATTTTAGAAAATTCACTTGCAGACGAAAGGGGGGGGGGGTTCTTAAAAGATCTATACACGTCTAGCAGAATCCAGCGGAATACATATTTTTGGCATATCGGCTCACTTACAGCAATAACGGTGTCTGACTGAATTGCTTTTTCTTTATTCATGATGTTTTTACGAGTCGGTTTGGTGATATGCAATCATAATGTTTTTACGAGTCGGTTTGGTGATATGCAATCATGTTACCACCTGCTTTTCAGGGAATCTTTTCCACTGATAGCGAAAGGGGGTATGGAGATCCGTTTTATTAGTGTTTTACTGTCAATTGTGGTGAGGTTTTATGAAACTTTCAGTATGGTCACCTGAAGAAGTTGACTGTCTATAAAATGTTCGATTAAGGTGTTTTCGTTTATGAAAGCGGAGATAGGCTTGCGTTGTTTATGAGATACGCCTTTTTACAGTGACACACCATCGACAGATGGAAGCAATCAAACATTGAGTGGCAGTCGAAAACGGAAGCCAAATCGTGAGACGATTCATAAGGTCGAAAGGGTTCGTATGGTTTCCTTATATTGTTTCATCTCTCAAAATAGCGTTCATATATGAATTGCTTCAAACACCGTCGTTTCGTCACTTGAGATCAAGTCTGGCTTATAGCAATATTGGATGATTGTTTACCGATGAGGTTTATTAATCAAAAATAGCTATATGTATTACTTTATTTGTTCAGATTGTATTATGACTGCGAATCTCATTTATTTAAGTTTTTTAAACATTTCGATCTTTTTTGTCCGCTAATATTTTTGATCTACTAGGAATATATCTATGCCATAAAGCATTTCTATAGCTTTCATTTCAAAAAACTAGGGAATAATCTATTTCGTATCAATTGTGAATTTTTTGATTCGAAGATTCTTCCTTATTGCACCTTTTCATTTGATGTAAAGTTTGTATTAACCCGTGCTGTTGTCGCATGGTACAAGTGGAAGGAAGGTTGTGCATAGTAGAGACGGGTGGAGCGATTATCACTGCAGATGTATCGAGTGAGAGAGAGGAGCTGAAAAATGAATTACGGTGATTGATGAGTGTTACAGTTAACACATATTTGAACACAACTGTCACTTAAGAGAGAGAGAGAGGTGTTCTTCGGAGGGGGAGGGAGGTGATTCGTCTTAAAGCGATACGGAACTCGACGACATCGATTCGCGAGCATAATTAGCGGTGCGCAACGCATGTGATCGCTGCAATTTTACGAAGCATCTCGTTGCGCATATAAATGCATCCAGGCCGCACTCCCTCATACTCTTGCTCTTTTCTTTATCTCTCCTTATCAGTGCACTCTTTTTCTCTCATCATCTCTCGCAATGCCATTAACTATCATTTTAGTTTTTATGTCTGTGTGAATGTATTTGTTGTGTTCTCTTCGATTATGGTGTGTCTATTTGCCGAGTTCGTCTAGACGATAGACAATGGGAAAAGGGGCGCAAAATATGGATTGATTCGATGGGTTGGAGTGTTTGTTTAAGCAGTCGGCACAGAAGCGACGAGGGAGTGTGCCGATATATATGGGTGCGCAAAACGCAAACCCACACCACCTACGTATCGCGGTGGTCATTGTTGCCCTTCCTTAGTGATTGTGATTGAGGGACCGTCACTCATATCGCATCCATTAATACAAATTTTGAAGCACTTAGTCACCAGTGATGACTTTCGAAGAGGTAATTCACAGTGCATTACTATTACCTACAATACTGTATATACGTAGAATACTCTATATACTATTGAAGCAGGTGGAATTGTGAACATTAGAAGTGGAGCTAATATATATTCATATATAGTGGCATAGGTTGTTGCTTCACTGAGACGAATTTTTGAGGAGGGAGAAGAAGGTGGCGGGGGAGGAGCTTCGATGTCGCGTTGTAGCAACTGCATGACGACGAAGACTACAGCGTGGAGGAGAGATCAATTGGGCAAGCTGGTGTGCAACGCTTGTGGACTCTACTATCGCCTTCATAGGGTTCGTTATCTTTGCCCCACTTTCTGATCTCAGCAACTTTCGTCGGTTAAGGTAGCAGACAAGAAGAGAAGAGAAGAGGGATTAGGGAGGTTTACTTATCTGAAATTAACATCCCTCAAATTCCTTTGCTATCGCTTATGGAGTATTTTTTCTATAAACTGTTGGTTGATCACTGACTCATCTGTTAAATCCGTGGAATTGCTTAAAATACAATTTTTACACATATGATGTTCTGTTTTCCGGGTAGTACTCCGAATTTTTCCATCTCCTTTTCCAGGCTTTGCCCCTGTCTGTGTATGGAATGGTCCTAGATTGGTTTGTGAAAGAATGGGACGGAGGGAGGGAACTAATTATTATTAAAGATGAGTACTAGATGAGGTGATGGTCCGATGACTTTGGCATTATAGACGAATCGACCAGTGCATATGCGAAAGGATATCATTCAACAGCGTTTCCGACGTCGTATAAAGGACGAGGATACAACTACGTCAAGTCCTCATTCGATGTTGTCTTCACTGATCTCTTTTTCGCCTTCTGCAGCGGCTGCCACGTTTGCTCTTTTCGATCATCAAAATGCACTCCATACCTATAACCAAACTGCACCACTCTAGTTATAATTCTTTTGCAGTGCTAATGCTAAATCATAAGCTTTTAGCCACTTCCATATTTTTTTTTGTAGTGGATATGGCGCTGTTTCATTACTAGCCTATCGCCACTCACATACAAATACCTATTGATTTGGATATTGGTTTATTAGCAAATATATGAGAGCACTTTTGAGAAGATTATATCCGGTATGAAGACAACTGACGTTTTATGCTGCGGTCATAATTGTGGAGTGGGACTTAATCGGAGTCATTTGGGTTTCTGTCCACTTGGAGAAAGGGGGGGGGGGGGGGGAGAGGGGAAGGAAAGAGAAACAACAGCTTCTTGAGGCTAGAAGGAGAGTGCCTGCGATTGCATTATACTACCTGCCAAACGATGTTTTTTCTATGTGAATGGCAATATGCGAGCAGCGCCTATTTTTGCAGCTCCCATTTTGTTAATACAATATTTGTTTTTTTTTTGGCGTAGACTGATGTAATATCTGTGGGAAAATTTCACCCTTTCTCTGAGGGCATAAAAAGCTCGCTAAGTATTTTATTATTTAGGAGGAAGGGGGGGGGGAGGGAGAAGGAGGGAAAGAGAGGTGGTAATTTAAAAAACAGACGAGAAGTAAATTAAAGTGGGGAGATTCCCTTCAGCAGCATTTTTCTTTTCTTTTGAAAAACAATGATGTCGTCAAATACGCAGTAGAAATTGTTTCATTCGTTTTTTGCTTTATAAGATTCAATCAGATCAAATCTGATACTCACTTCTATATTTGCATATTCACGAGAAGCGCCTTTTAAAGTTTTGCATTTCCCTTCATATTTTTGCACCATTTTATTGACTGCCATCATAAGGGGCAAATGAATTGAATAGAATTCAACGTCACTAATATAAGGACATGACCATACAGTTTGTTGGTCGATTTTTATGTATTTTTAAAAAAACAATTTTTAATGCCTTTAATAACTTCACTATTAACTAGCTAAATTGTTGAATTGAAATAAGTAATATTAAATGAGTGGAATTTTTGCTTCTCGCGAACAGCAACATGATGATATATATGTAAACGTTATTTGTTTAGCCTCAACCTTATGAAACTCTTCCTGAATGTTGTCTCGTAAAGTTGCTTTTTTTGTCTTCCACATTATATACCAGGTTTTCATTTGTTTGTTTGTTTTTTCGCTTTTTCGACATTTTTGTCGGGTTTAATTCGTTCAATTATGTAAAAATTATATTATGCTTATCATTTAAGCAGCGAATAACGCATATATCGAATTCCCTAGCGCTGTATTGTTTAGGTTGTTGGGAGGTTATTTGCTAGGTGATTTGATTTTTGATTTTAAATGCAAATCAATTGAACCGCTGAAGATAAGTTTTATGTCTCCATTAAGATGTTTATATAAATTTAGAGGCGAAATAATAGATTTATTACTTTTTGTAGTACTTGATCCGTATTTTCTCTTGTTTAGGTGAGGTGAATTTCAAAGAGCAATTCGACGAAGGTATGGAATAATGGGGTGTGGTAATTCGCTGCTCAGATGTTTTCCAGAAAAAAAAAGGAAGTGTGTATTGCTTTAAAAAATTTTGCTTCAAATATTTTCGAAGCAGCTAATCATTATACGCTATCAATTGTTATGCTAATCGTATCTCTTTTTCTTTGCTAAACCGTTGCATTTCCGATCATCATCGAGCTTTACTTTCGTTTATTTTTTCGCTTCTATTTTTTTTCATTTCCTTTTCATCACTTCTTTAGGATAATTTTTCATTCCGTTATCACCGCATTTTCGCGATGTTCTCATCTCTCTTATTTTCTATCTCATCCTCTTTTTTCTTTTTTTTTTTTAAATTTTCTTTGTTAATTTATTCTTTAATTTTCTTCATTATGCATAATAATGATCATTACGTATAATTTTTGCTAATTAATTTCAAAGTCATCTCTCACGCAATGAGATTTTTGCTCGTATTGATGAGCAATTGGCCAATGTGCATAATAATCTCGTCTTCTATATTCGGCTATTATTCGCGTTTTATTTCCTCTTATTTTTCTATTTTCTTTTTTCTTATTCCGTTTTTTCTTTTTTTTTTTTGAAAAATTTTCTTCCATTTTTGATTAGCCTTTTTTTGTTGTATATGTAAATATCACATTGTTCGGGCGAATTTTAACTTGTGCATTTTCTTTTCTTTTTTTCTTATCTAATTTTGAGACTCTTGGGGAGTGGCCATTAGTGAATTCGTATGATCATCGTTTTTAAAGGATTCACCTGCCAGCTAGAGCTGCCTTAAAATTTACCTACTGTAAATTTGCCTTATCGTATGGTATATGCATCGTATTATTGCCTCAGATTATTAGTATTGGTATCAAGTCGGTCACATTTTGAAGGGACAGTTGTATATGTTTGTATGTGTAAATTTTTTTCTAGTTAGGTAGGGTGTAGGCGTCGTAACTAAATGAAGGTAAGGTGGTTAAGGTGCGTTGATTATGAGAGGGGTTAGGCTATGCAGTAGCTACGAGTGAGGGAGGGAGGTGAGTGTGTATGTGGTGGGTCGGTTGGTCGTGTCAGCGTGTGTCTCGTCCTCATTTTCAGCACTTCCTTCGTCATTCAACTCACTCACCACCAATATCTATTGTTGTTTCGTATTGTGTGCTCCGAGTACGTCGACCTCACCCTCCTCTCGCTAATCACTTTTGAAGTCTCTTTTTCGGCCGTATTCTCTCTTTACATATCATTAACTCTCTTCCCAACCCTATCGTATGCAATCACTATCTCTTTAGGTATTGCCCGTATGTAATTTTCGCCAATGATAATAATAATACTGAGTGGGTTTGCGCACTATGTGTGAATGCCTCTTTTTGCCCTCTTCAGTAATCAAACACAAAGCATTCACGTCCTCGTCGATTAATTCACACGGGGAGCGTATCATATATTCGATCATATCGTTCGCCGAATACACATACAATTCTTCATGTTATGATTGGCATAGATTAATTAGTGATCTAATTTTTTTTTTTGCGAATTCTACGAGATAGGACTATCGGCAATTGTATGTCTCTCACTGGCACTAGCTATTCTCTACTTTGGGCTGATCCCCCAGATCGGTATTTCTCCATCCCTTTTTGGAATTAAATTCCAAACTTCAAATAATTAAGAAAGAAAAGCTTATTGTTGATTGGAGAAAGAAGAGCACACAACGGAAAACATTTTCAAATAGCAAATAATCGTATCACAATTCAAAATAATAATCGATCATTTCGATCAACAACGAACTCAAATAAATTAACCACAATTAAATATACAAGAAAAAAAGAAAAAAAACAAACAAAAACAATAATCCATCCCCTTTTCACAGAATTACTGCTTAGATTATTTTTTTTTTTTAAATTAGGATATGATCGAATAGTTTATTGCACAATGAACATTGCGCCAAAAATCAATCACTACGATTTTCTTTAGCCATTAATAATATTGAAATAAATTTGCTGAATGTGAATATTATTTCATTCAATATGAAAAAGAGTTTCATCACTAAACGATGAAATTATACTGATTCAGCAGTATAATATATATATATATATATATATATATATATATATATATATATATATATATATAACTNGGGGGGGGGGGGGAGGGAAGCTGCTCATACAATAGCAGTGTTGAAGGAGAGATGATAGATGAACCCAATTAATCACTCAATTTCGCCAAATATTTTGATTCCTACAGCAGTGTTTTAACGCCGGAGTGCGATTGTTCTATAGTTCGAGCGCTATACAAAGGTTCTCCAGCTATTCTTGATGCTTCTGTGTTATACAAATTTTCTAGTACCATAACTCACAAAGCGATTTAATCGATCTTCACAGTCGAATAGATCTTATGGACGAATTTGGCCGTACCAACGTATCCGATCGTACCACACATCAGCCCAAGTGCTGCACTGAATAGACCCATATAGCCGAAATAAAATACCGTTTGGAAGAGACCATACATCCTGCAAATAATCGCATTTACGATATACCTAATACTGACCTCTTCCATATAGAATAGAACGGCTTCGCACACTTTAATTTACATATCATTTTTATCTCTTGTTTTTTAATCTCAAAAATTTACATATATTCAAATCAAGATGAACAGAAAACAATGAAGGATATCAATATCAACTTATTAGACCCTTAAACCCTAAAAATTCTTAAAAATAAAGCTTCACCTCATCGATTTACTCCCTCTTTATAATATTCTAATTCCGCACCAATTAATCACTATAATTCAAGAAAAAAAAAGAGAAATAAATAAATAAATCCACATCACTTACTTCGTCTTGAAAATAAAGTAGTAGATGGAATAGAGATAAACGTAGAACGCCGTCGACGTGCCCGCTAGGAAACTTGTCCATCTCCTTAACGAAAACCTTCAGTCAGCCAACAATCGATTAGAGAAAAACGATGAATAGCCAAAACAATTGAGCAATACCGTTGGAAACGATTCACATCGAGCAGCAAATAAAAGACCTCATATCAATGCAATTCCTCTCACAAAGTGATCACTCATTATTTAAACTCATCTCTTTTTCAACATATCCTTCCGATATCCTAAATTAAGTTATGTGCTGAAATATGAAATATAAAATATACAACTCTTTATCAATGTCTCCAAGCTCAAAATGACCACTCATGAGAGAGGTGAAATGACCACTCATGAGAGAGGTGAAATGACCACTCATGAGAGGGATGAAATGAACTAACTGACCATCGATAGTCCTCGGCATTTAGAAGGAAATAGGTGCACACAACGGTGACACACATTGTCACAATCGATAGAATCAGCACAACCAGCAACATGAAGCCATATACGTAGTAAATCTTGTATGCCCAGAACGATGTAAAGATGAAGTACCTGTAAATGTTTATTGCGTTGCTATGACAACCAACACTCAGTGCTCTTCAGTTCAGCGTTGAGTATACTGCCGAAAATAAGACACATGAGCACTCACATTTCAATGAAGATCGATCCAAACGGAAGTACACCACCAAGCATGACGATAAGCCATGGCTCAAGGAACCATTTCTTATCCGGGATCGGCCGAGGGACTGCATTCACTCGACAAGGATAGTCTCCTTGACCTTTGATATTGCGTCCTTAAATTTTCATATATTAATAAATCAGTGCAATAATTTACAAAACACATCAAGGGACCACCACTTATATTTCAAATCCGTCAACGAACCAATTGTACAGAAATAATTTTGGCGTGAGAGGATAAGGGAGCAGATAACATCTTATATAATCATAATTTGCAATAAGTACATTAACGAAAAAAAGAAGATCGAAAATCCTAAAAATATTTTATTACTGACCACCGAGTCCACACTTCTTGCTATCCTACCACAGCGCTCTCTAGATAGAATCCGTGCAGACTAACGAAACGCTTATAAATCGACTTTTTGAGTGCATCACACAATTCTCAACAAATCACTAACCTAAAGCCTGTCATTTGGAAGACCTCTGTATGACCGATAAGGACTGTGCTGAAAGACCTCCTTATATCCATTAGGACTGTGCTGAAAGACCTCCTTATATCCATTAGGACTGTGCTGAAAGACCTCCTTATATCCATTTGCTATTTGGAAATGTATTTCCGCCTATGGATGGTGGAAGCTCTATCGTCGTGATACAGATAAAGGTCGAACAAAAGAGCTAACCCAGCACAGTGCCAACCAGTGTTAGTGGCAGAATGACGAATAAACAGATCGCGGTGACGGCTAGCATAATAGTGAAAGGGATCGCCCTCGAAGCATGATAGTAGATGGCCACTAAGTTTACCAAGAATGCCACCGCCGATACGGAACATGGCAATAAGAATGCACCCATAACCATTTGACGTATCCACCTTAACGAATTCAAACACTTATCACCCATCACAAATATGCAAACGAACGGCTAATTACTATAGCACCTCAAAAACCTCGTATATCATTCGTCGTAGATAGCAATAATTCTTTTAGATAAAAAAGAAATGCCGAATTCAAATGGAAGAGATGCTTACTGTTTGCCTCCAAATCGAGCATACATTGAACCACCAGCAAAACCATTCACAGGTGAAGCCGCCGCATAAACAAATATTGCTGCACTCAGCAATGAACCACGCCTAAAATGTGTATTAAATCATAATTTTCATTAAAAGCTAATATAATTCACCCACTATATCCAATAATTGTTCAATAATATCCTAAAGGTGTGTAAATTAAAGATAAATTCGGCCTCTTCAGGATGAATGTAAAGTTCAGATAAGTGTCATCGATCAAGATGGACTAGAAAAATGCTTCAATAAGGATAACTAACTCAGTATAGAATTCGCCAATAATTGCAAGGATGATCGTAATAACAACCACAGTAAATATATGATATCCGGCACCAATCAACGATGAGAAGAGCATCGGTAATGCTGGTGCACGAAAAATATCACCATGCACTTGTTTCCAACCATATTCATCACCCAAATCACGCTCCTGAAAAATTTATATAAATCATTGTTAGAGTTCAAGTCTGCCGATTATAAAAAGAAAATATTTTTACTTACAATCCTTAACCACCTTAAAGGAAACACTTCTGAAGAGTGGTGATAAGATGCAAGAATGTAGCGCATAAGATAGCAGCTATGATAGAAGCATTTCTTCTCTCTGAAAACCCAAGAAAAATTTTATTATCTCTGAAATTTGTTGTATTTGTCATGAAGAGTTACCTACATCCTAACTAAGCTAATCTTTGGATCCTTCAGAGTCAAGTGCTTATTAAAAAATAAAAAGCAAAAAAACCAGCTATCTCTTTTCTTGGAATAATTTCCTCCCCCTCCCCCCCCTCAAAATATCCCTCATGAAGAGAACACAGGAAGCTCCTAAATTGTAGGTAAAATGGTGCAACATAAACAGTGAATAACACAATATTGCCAACCGCACAGTTGAGATCAATATTTTCGATGCTCCGATTGCTTTAGTGCAATAAACATTGCAAAGCTTTTGCGTTAAGTAAATTGCACTAATTTGAATGCTTCTGTTTATGAAAAAACATAGCAGTCATATACTGCCTCACCTTTCACTAAACAAAAACGTTTTATAAACATTTGCAATCGTCGAATCATCAATAATACTTGTACAATAACATCCATCTACCATAACATTTCTACTCAATCATTTCTGTATATTTATGCGAAGGAATACAACGAAACAATAATAAATAAATAAATAAATAAACTAAAGTAAACTAAACAATAATCATAATAACAATAAAAATAGTACAGCAATAATTACTAAAATAAATGCAATGATAAAATCAATAAACACCCACTGGTAGAAGAGAAACCACCCTTACCACAAAATTACTATAAATATACTGAAGCACCTAATATAAACCACGATCTTCTATTGAATTCCCCTATCCCATAGATTTTTTCTATGCACCTAATTCAGGATGAATCGAATAAATATTACAAACCATATCGTCGAGGTCTTCATCCTTCTGATATCTGGCATAGTCTTTCCGAAGCGTGCGCACGAGGATCATCCACACGAGACCCACCAAGAATATGACCATCATGAACGAGTTGAAGATCGAGAACCAATGTATCTATAAATGTATTACCGCTATTTATCAAAGAATAGAGATAAGATTACTTAACAGAAGGCACGCAGAACGAACCTGATACCTGCTAGAGGAACTTGAAGCATCACGTAAAAAAAGGACTCAAATGATGTACCCACCCTATGCTGGAAGAACGACGGATCGAGGTATTTGTCGAATCTGCGATCGAATTCGATATCAGATGGTTTCCATATAACTTCATAGCTGAACGATATTTCAGCATTCGGCAATAAAGGTACACGAACGTCGGATGTTACATTCACATCCACTATCTAAATGTGAACGATGAATTGCTATTATTTCTATGAAAGATTCGAATCCCTTATCTTTTAGTTAAATGAAATCGATGAATCATCTAAGAAAATCCGCATAAAAACAGCAAAAATCATGTCCTACTATAACAAAAATCGAGAACCTCTTGCAAAAGCTTTCTCACCACAAAAAAGTGAGCTACATCCTACTTGGCTAAGGCTGCAAATAAAATGAACATAATACCAGTAAAGAAATAATAGCAAAAGACTATTACTCACCTGATTCTTGTTATAGCCAATCTCGAGTTTCTTATGTGTGAAAAGTTTATACGTTGGAGGAGTGGTTGATGAATCTATCTCGCCGACCATTCCTAAATTCCATTAATTTCATAAAAATGAAAAAAAAGGAATTTGCCCCAGGCAAGATTGGCACAATTCGCGCTTTCCGAAACCGATTGAGTATAGTTAACCAATCGATTAAATCAAATATTCATTAACCAAAACTGCTTAAAAATAATTTGCATGGAAATTATAACAGAAACAATAAGCGACTATTAAAACAATTTCGGTCATCGAATTGTTGTAAACTTATATAATTTATAAAATATCATAAAAAAAGATGTATCTATGAATAGTAAGCGTAATCCACATATCATTGCTGAAATATTTTTGGAGTAACTGAGAAAAAAAAAATTTTTTTTTTATTTAAGAAAAAAGATATATAGACCACCTACCATACATAGGTAACTCATCGAGATACATTTGATACCAATAATTGTTTTGTACCGCATAAATAAACGCCTTATAGTCCTCATCGGTGAGTGTCTTCTTGCAGAATGTCATCTTATCGACATTCTCTACAAATAAATCTCTATTAACGATTGCAATATGCAAAAAATGTTAACAATTGAATAAAGAATAATTCCACTATAAAAATTCATTCCGAATTAATAAACTATCATATTTACTGGAAAATTGGTCGTTTTTTATTCAAGGATTTGGCTTAGAATATTATTACAGATTATAGTATATTGAATAAAATTCAATATTAAATAAAAAAATAAATAAATAAATAAATAAAATAAATGCCAATGCATTTTAAGAATCGAATAATAAAGCAAAAGCCAACCTTTAAATTTAATATCCAATCCAGAAAAGTCGAGTTCAACACCGAGAAGTGCCTCGCCGAGTGTTTCATGGTAATGTCCTATCGTTTGCTTGGAACCTCGACAAAACGGTAGCGAAAAGTATGTATACGTCTCTTGCCGATTGCTGTATGGACCCACTGTATTCATCCACAACACCACCTATAAATATCATCGTTTAGTCCTAATTGATTGGCGATGTGACCGTTCCCTTCTTTACCCCTCCCCTTAATCCTCCCTCCCCCCTCCCATTGACGTTGTGATCATTTCCTTATTTACCCCTCCTCCAATCTCCCCCTCCCCAACCCCAGAAAAACCTGAATTCAGTTAGGGTACTCTTCATTGTTATTCAATGCAGAAGTAAGCTATGACGTGGCAAAATAGTAGCAAAGCTTCCTCTTTTCAAGAACAATAGAACAGCAAACGCTGAAAAAATTATACCTAATTTTTCTACTATTATTTTTACTTTGCATAAATCGTGCTATAACAACTATTATTTTTACTTTGCATAAATCGTGCTATAACGGATATAATAAACAAAAAATAAAATAAAATGAAAATTTAAGCCTTATTCAACAAAAAATTTTACTTACTATTATAATGCCTCATATTTTTTGCATATATTCTAAAAACACTAACCTCTTCATCATCTCGATAGATATGGTCGTGTTCATCGGCTCGTACAAATAAATGCGCACACAATAAAATTGTGAGCGCAATACGCTTCATCACCCTAAAAGAAAATAACATCAAATGAATAAAAAATTGCAATTTTTATTTAATTCACGAAAATATTAAAATTAAATATACAATTATTTATAAATATATATCAGAATAAATAAAAATTCATAAATATGTTAATTTTTATGCAAGTTAGCTGCGTTATTTGCATATATCACATATTATTCAATAACATAGGGTATTGATGATGAAATAAGCAACGAAACACTATCGAATAACTAATATATGCTAAACGTTTCAACTATATTTAAAAAAAAACCCAACATGATTCTACTTGAACGCTTTAAAAAAAGAACATCAAAAGATAATATTTATATGCAAATTACGTTAATCAGTGAATAAAAAAAACGAGAAATTTGAATGCAAAAATTTGAATATAATAAAGTGGGGTGATAGCATATCCACTAGAGAGATCGTGCATTATTTTAATATTACCCTATTTTCCTGTTTATTAGCACCATGGCGATTCCATCCTGACAAATCGTTTCCCCATGCAGTCTCTCTTTTCGGGACGAAAATCCCCTCGGGGCATAATACTAGACCTAGCCAATCACACAGTCTTTTTTCGAGATCTTTCAATGCAATTGACGCTTGATGTGACCATAAAAGATGTCCCGGAAAAGATTTTTAAAAAAAATAATGCATAAATATATTAATCGATCATATTTTGGCCAAAATCAATCAATATTTTGGCCATAATAAGGATCGGCCAAATATGATAGAAGTTGATCGCAATGATGATTGCACAACAACAACAAAACAACAGCAATATTAGGCATATCGCATCGATGCCAAATATCCTCCCAACGTTGTGTCGAGAAAGAAGCGAGGAATAAACGTAACTCACTTGGATGCATTCCAAGTACTAGGAAACATCCGTCTATCTTAAGGCCTAAAAGCTCGAGCGACACGAACGATAGCCTGAGGTCCGACCTCTCAGAGTTTCAGAAGCGCAAAAAACTATCGAGAAAATCGAGTTCGTTAACCTCATCTAAAATGTCGCTAAACAATTTTAGCATCTCAACGTGGGAGAGCCATTACAAATTTGAATTTTTTAGGATGAAAATTTACTGTAGTATTCAAATTTTTGCGCGTGATTTGTACACTACAGTGAGCTAGCATAGGATATATAAACCCAGGGCTTATAAAGCACACGTGTAATTCAATGCTCATATTACTTAAAGTTAAAATTACCTTCAGAGTGAGGGGTAAATCTTATACTGAAATATAGGAAGAAGTTCAGAAATGATATGATCTTTGTCAACATTTCAGCGTTAATTTTAGAATTAACTGCACCTCGAGGTGCTAACTTGCAATTGGAGCAGTGCCAATTTTTAAATGGAATGGTGTCAGGATTTGTTAATTCATGCTGATATCGGTTAGCTCAAAGTTGCGCTGAAGTAATACGGGAATGTAAAATCATCGTTGAATGTGCGAATGAGTTAGATTATACGTATTCGTCGAACTTTATCTTCACTTCATTGAGTAGATTATACGGTGCTAGGCAGTTCTAGGATTCGATGTATTCGTGTTGACGTTGCACAAGAATGGTGGATGGTTTTTTACATATGTGGGGAATTATCGAATTATATCTAATTGAAAGATTATTTATTACATACTATTATATAATAATAAACCATTTATGAAGCCTTTTCCCAAGTATGGGTTTCCCAAATATGTGGGGTAAAATCATTTAGTAAGGGTTTCCCAAATATGTGTTTCCCAAGGATGCATTGACTTTGTTAAGTCCTTCGATTCGGTGGCATATTTAAAAGTGTTGCTGAAGTTGAAAGCTTATGGGATAGATAGTGTTATCTGAGATAGTGGTGCTTTTCTAGCGTCGTTGAGAAACTTTTTACTTGAACGAAATGCCAGGATGAAAGTTGAGAATGCCTCATCCTTGTTTCACTCTCTACTCGGTAGGAAGAGGCAGACTTGTGTAATAAGGTAAAATAAGTAGTTTCCCAACACAATTCCCACGTATTTTAAATGGTTTCCCAACACGATTCCCGGGTATTTTAAATGCCTTCCTAACAGAATTCCCAAGTTTCCTATCGAGGATTAGCTCGCAATCTTCTACTCGCCTATTTCAGGCATTGAGGTATTGCTTTAAACGATGAAATGGTGGAAAGGATAGAAAAAGCAATAGAACATGCGGTTCAATTCCGTAAGTACAATGCACTCATCACCGAGACTTTCGATTTGGCACGTTCTCAAGCACGTGACGCTATTCGTAGAAATATCCATCCATTTCCGGTGGTTGTCAAGGATTGTTTCACGTATGTTACCTGACTATTTCATCCATTCAAATACCTTAAAGCCATAAATGAACCAATTTATTTATCGGTAATTTTTTTTTGCAAAACTTTTAGACATTATATTTTTTAAGATCACAACGTTCATTTTTGAAAACACTTAGCAATTTTAAAAATTACGATTGCCTTCATATTTTCGCCTATCACCACTTCCCATCCCTCTGCAGTCTTCCAATTCCCTTTTCACCGGGTATACTTTTACCCGAATTTTATTTATTCGGCTAATTCTTTGCGATATCTTTATAATTTTGCCCATCGCTTATGTTTCTTTATCGATTCTTTGCAGTATTAGCGGTCAACGAACAACATGTGCATCGAAAATGTTAGCCAATTTCATCGCTCCATATACAGCCACTGTTGTCTCACGACTTATTGAAAGTGGTTAGTCATTTCTGCTTAGTTACTTTTGCTAATTTTATTAACGCTAAACATTAGAAACCTTCAAATAACTTCCCTAATATCGCTTATTTATATTCAGTTGTTTTTATATTTAGGTTTTAAATAATTTGATATTATTAATTACTATAATTTGTGCTGATATTCTATAATTAGTGGAGTGGTACTTGTCTGCCATTTACACTATATTTGTGCACTTATCTTAATAATATTCCTTGAATATCCGTTTTCATCCTTCAAATATCTGTCGATTGCCAAATGAGTCTACCTATTCGCCAACCGACTATATTGTCGGCTCATAGAGTAGGTACACTTATCTCTCTATGCAGATGACGTCATGTTTTAGGTGCAGATGACGTCATGTTTTACCATAGACAAATAAATATTAGATTTTAGGTGGTTGTATAATAGGAAAATCGAATATGGATGAATTTTGTATGGGTACATCGAGTTCGCAAAGTTTCTTTGGGCCCGTTAAGAATGCACTCAGTAATGAGGACACACTCGACAATGATTGGCTTATTCCTGGTGGGTCATCTGGTGGTTCAGCTGTCGCCGTTCAGTTAGCGATCGCTGATATGTATGTCATTCTTCTATAGTATTGTTATTTCAACTTTTACTATTGTATATTGATAATATGAGATGAATAGGGCCGATAGTAGTTGCCATATATAAGAGGAGAGTGTCTGATTCAAGCCAGTATTGAGGGAGGGGGGGAGGGGGGGGGGGGGGGGGGGGGAGGAGGAGAGGGAAGCAAATTGCATATTCTAAGCTTTGCAATTTTCGGACAGATCTATTTTATGATATGACTGTCATCAAAAGTGCTTAAATCTTTCACATATACTTTCACAAATTTCTATCGAGTTAAAAAGTTTGAGCTGTCAAATCGTTGCCAAAGAGCAATGGGAGGTGTTGATTTCTTTACTGATAGGTAAGTTAGCCAATCGTAGAATTCGGGTTCTCTTCCGCTAACTTGGAATCTAATTTTGTTTTGAAGTCGCTAAATACTTATGAATTATGTTTTTTGTTATTTGCATATTTCCCACAATTTATACGTTCATAGTACTGAAGAAATATGATTTTATGGTTTTAAAAGTCGCAAGTAATTTCTGTGCAAATAATAAATGAATGAATGATATGCTATGGTCGACTCACGTGGGATCGCTGCCGCGGATATTAGTCTTGCGGTATTTATCCTTACCTTATGTCGAGTTGGACTATAATTGACTCAAATAAATGCTTCTTAATCAGTTATGAAAGTTTTCGAAATAGTTGAAGGATGAAAACTGTTTGAGAAAATATGTAAATTTCATAGCGTTTATATTTTTTGTTTAATGGGGAGAAAATAATAATGATGTAGAATTATATCAGATACTGTTTTTTTTTTGGTTAAAGAAATTATCGAATATACCAAACGATGCTATTGAGAGGGGAGGGGGGAGTAGGGGAAGGGTTGATAATCTAGTTTAGACGATAGACGATAGTTAATTCAGATAATTTGATTGTTTAGACGACAATTTGTGAAGAATTTTATAAAATATTGCTAATATCGAGGGAAAATTCCTTTAGAATCATCTTTCCATAAATCTGTTTCGAAGTATGGAAGTAGTCATTTGAATGAATTGGATGATATGTGAAAAGTGGATGGTTTTTAGAGGATTGGGATCGGATACAGGTGGATCAACACGTAATCCTGCTGCTTTTACGGGTTTATTTGGATTTAAGCCTTCCTATGGAGTGCTATCACGATATGGCCTCATTCCATTGGTCAACTCTCTCGATTGCCCTTCAATCATTGCGAGAAGTGCTAAGGAATGCAACAATTGCTTTAGTTAGTCTTTTTAAAGTTACATCAATAATTATTAATATATCTGTGATTGTCTAGAATGAGACAATTGAAATCGAGAGGGAATTTGTAGAATGATAGGGGAGCACGAAATTCGATCGTTTGCTTCTCAGGTGAAAGGTCTCACCGATAATGCTGCCGTTTTATACGTCATCTACAACACAAAAAACTAGATCTAGGGCTGATCGTGCATGTTGCTAACCACTTGCAGCATTAAAAGAAAATGGCCATTTTTCTGTATTAGTTGCCTTTGTCGATTTCCGTCCTCTTAATCGAGGGAATCGTTGTGCTCTAAATAATTTTGTTTAATTTTATTATGGATTTTATAAAACACAAACCCCAAAGCATGCAAATGAATAGTGGCATAGCTGCAATAAATATCGTTATGCTAAGGGTTCAGCTCGAGACCTTTTCAGCCTATAAGCAAGTGTCGGCAGTGATTAAATCCGTTTTTGTGTACTTAAAAGGGATAGTGAGGCTATTCGTAGACATAATTTGTTACGTTATAGTTCTGCAGAAGCGATGAGTGGACGTGATAGTCGTGATTCGACATCGGTGGACCCACCTCAAAGCTGCTTCATGCAAGATCGTCAACTCGAAGGAATCACAATCGGAATCCCCTTGGTATACCTTTTTGCTAGTTAACACATTGAGCAACCCCCATATTTCATGCTGATAAAAGGGCGGTTCATCAACTGGGTCTTTGGAAGTTGGATTTTTATAGAAATATTTCGCAGGTTTGCTGAAAGTTTAAGGATGTAAACCTTGATTTCGTAGCTACGTCGGGTTAGTAGGAAGTCGTGATTTTGAAGCATATTACTGCGTGGCAATTTATTGCGATTCTATGGGATTTGCTGCGATTGTAGAATAGAGATAAAAGATATCTTTATTGAAGCTCAATGCAATTTTATATACGTTTGAACTATAAGTTCTGTCTGAGATTATTATAGTAATGAATTTTGCTTTATGCTATCATAGAAATATTTTTTTTGTGCTGTTTGATGATTTGTGCAGTGATAATCATTAGTGGACACTTTAGTTTACTAAAAATTTGGTTTTTACTTTGCTATTTTTGAGTATTTCCTCTGAATGAGAGGTGTAAAAAGACTGTTGATTTTAGGAGTATCATAATCGATCCTTAACGCAAGATTGTTGGAAAGCATGGAATAATGCAGCGGAAGTACTGGTGAAACTTGGTTGTAGACTAAAGGAGATTAGCATGCCTCATACTGAATATTCAATAATATGCTATCATGTACTTGCGGAAGCAGATATCGCTTCAAATATGGCAAGGTAACGTTTGTATTACCGATTTCCTTGAATTCTTTACTTAATCATTTTTTAATGATATAGTAGGGGTGCTGTCATGGGGATAGTCTTTACTCGCAACTTGGAGTTGTATGAAAGATCTATATCTATTCAAGCGACGAATCTATGGACATGATCTCGGATTGCATCAAAGATTTATTTTTGGAATCATTTTTCTAGTTCCACAATCCCGCCATCCCTTTTTTGAAGGAAGTAAGTTTATAATGAGTATTGGGATATGCAAATTAATATGCGAGAAATTCGGTTAGAGTCGTTTAAGGTACGATGGAGTGGCTTATGGTCACAGATCGAAAGATCATTCATCAACGCATTCGATGTATGCCACATCTCGAAGTGAAGCACTCAATGAGGTTGTTAGAAGACGTATATTTGCGGGCAACTATTTCCTTATGAAACGGTTAGTGTTTATGCATTTACATTTTAGAGGTTAACATGCTATATCGAAAAGTTCAAAGAAGAATGAGATGCCTTTAAAGGAAGATTCTGTAGTTATGAGATCTGCTCCCCCCCCACCCCCCCCCCCCCCCCCCCCCCCCCCTTCCCTCTCTTCTCACTTCTTCCTTTTGGTAGTGGGAAATTTATATAGCGTATTTTTATGTGGAAAAAAGCTGAGCTTTTGTAAATCCCTGTATGCAATTGAGAAGACTTGAGGCTGTGGCAAGACAAGGATTAGTGATCCTCACGTCCTGTTACCATTCCTGTCTGTCCTTTCGTGTCTTGTCATCCTTAGAGGCAGCCGACATTGGAAGGTAACAAAGTATAAAAAGTAGATATGGAAATATTAAGTTCAGCGGTATATAAGCGCTTTTGCTTAAATTCTATCTTACAGGTATTACGATGAATATTTCATACAAGCATTACGTGTACGCCGTTTAATCAAGAAGGATTTCGATCGCGCTTTCAATGATGTTGGTTGTGATGCGCTGCTGACACCAGTAACTTGTGGTGTGCCACCACACTTCTCGGAGATCAATCATGTCAGTGGTTATGAACGTGAACGAATCGATGATTTCTTCACACAACCGGCTAATATGGCTGGTGTACCGGCTATTGCTATACCATTCACGAAAACAGCCGGTGGATTACCGATTGCTGTGCAAATTATGAGCGATTATTTAAACGATGGTTTGGCACTTGATATTGCTCATTGTTTATATCAATTACGGAATGAAGTTCGTTAGGGATTCGCACGATGAAAGGCGAATGGACTTGTTGGGTGGTCATTTAGCTTTAGTGTAATACATGATTTGTCCTATAGCTATTACTTCTGCGATGAGTATTGGCATTCATTGCCTTAGCGAGTCGCAATCTCTTAGCATAGTTGGTATCTCTTTAAGAAACTTGACTGAAGAATGTTATACAAGATTAAGGCAGTCTTTATTTGCATATTGATTAACGATTATTGATATCAAACATTTTTTGGTATAATTGCAATGAACATATTTTTATAGCAGCAAATTTGCATAAAATGAATCGTTTACTTGTTTTTCGTTATTCGAAGTTAAACTTTAGGTAATAATTGAACAGATATCAATATGACAATTCGTTTAAAACCATCCTCTAATAAAATATTGTCACTAAAATAGTGAATATTTTTTCATAAAAAAATTCCCCACTTGAGATAATCACACTAATAATGAGAGAACGAAATGTTTTGCCGATACTTGTGTCAACCATTTCCGATATTGACACATAAACGATTGCCATGGGATTGAAAATGATTATCGTAATCAGCTATGTCGGTTTTATAATTAGGCACTTATTAGGGAAAATTGGTAAATTTTCTACCAAAATTCCACCTAGGTTTTTGCACATTTAATACCGCTTTAGATTCAAAATGAGTTGTTGTGTTTAATTATACGAGTGTCTTGGTAGAACATTTCCATACTGAAATAATACTATCAAAAAAGATAAGAGGATTCAGGCTCAAACATGTTTATATTTAGTGAAAAGTGAGTGCAAAATTCGTAGCGTACTCTTAAGATCACCGTTCGCAATATCTTGAACACGTGCACGTGGTCGTTGTACACCTGCTTCGGCCATTAGTTGATATGCAAATGCAACATTATGCACCTTTTGTTCGTACGATGATACCTGTAAAATTGATTATCTCTATCGCTCTCTTCTCGCATTATATCCGCTGTTTAATCACTGATAATCTTATTCTTTTACCTATAGATTATACCCTTAAAGCGGGATAAATGGATCCGTTGAATCGACGAATGTTTAGAGTTTTATTTGTTTTATCTATAAGAAATAATCTTGTCGAATAAAAATCGCATAGGTTTCATAATGAATCTTCTAAATTGGACCAATTCAAAGATGGCCCACAATAAGATGTTAGGCTAAGTATGAAGATGAATTTTCAATGAAAAAAAAAACCTGCAAATGGAAGCTATAGAGAGGTACGAAATATCCTTCGAGAAGACCCATTAGAAGCACCAAATAGACACCATCTTGGAATTGCGTCTCGAGCTCAGTCACTTCGAGATTGATCTTATTCAGATGTTTATTGCAGAATGCAAGCAGCGAACTTTTCACATGCGCCAATTTGTCGGGACCATAGTCGAATAACGTATCGAATGCATCTCGCTCTCCCTAAAAATTATATAACACTGCCAAACATTTCGAAAATAACCTCACAATTGAGGTGTACAATCCAAAATGGCAAAAACCTAGTCAATTAATGGCAACCAAGGGAATGGACATTCCACTACTTGCGGCCAATTGTCGAAAAATTACCTCAGGCTAGAAATAACTTTAGATTTATGAGGATATCCAAGTTTTCCACCTAAAGCTTGAACTCGAACCCCAATTCCTTGAAACCATTTTATGACTAAAATTCTCAACATAAAGTTTCCCTCGGTTGCTGCTAGAAGTGCAAAAGATCTTTCATGATAAGCGATAGTTGCAAACAACTCCCTAACGTTCATCGAAGATGATAATATACTTGTAGATATTACGAAGTTTTATGATAAGGGATAGATAAAAGATATGGATGAGGTAATCACCTTATCTTATCTTATCTCTTACGTCAAGTTCGGTAATAAGGCAGCAATATAGCTATACAGATCAAAACACCTTATTATACATATTTCCTTCACTTACTAGTTATGACTAGAGAGAGTAAAATAAGAGCAGATAAAGTGAACCTTAACGCCGAGTTCGGTTTGCGTGGTGGTGAGTTGTTCGGTAACATAACGTGTCTTCAATTGGTTATCCTTCTTTTGTACAACCAATACTTGTGCATTCACATATTCGGGAAAGCGTATTGGTGCACGAAAGTAAATCGCTATTGCAATAAGCAGTTGAATTATCGCCACAATATCCTAAATTAAAAATACGTATTACCGTACACAACTGATTACCGTACACAATTGCGAAATTGATTTCATTGATCTATCTATGATGAGATTTGATCTATTTCACTCTTAAACGAGAAATAATGCTATATCACAACGACAGTATCTTAAAATTCGCTATTTTCTCATAGATTTCGCTTTATTAAAAATGCAAAGTGAAATTCGTTCGCTATTTAGACCTATTAATAGCGAATTGCAGTAATAAATGAAAAAAAAAAAACCTTATTGTGGATATTATCCGCATTCCATCTCGTTTGTTCATATTGGCCTTGTGCGATAATTCGATTCACCGTCTCGATTACGATATGCAGCTTCTGACGTTGACCTTCTTCACTTTGCGATACTTCAGGTACTTCGATCTATATAGGAAACACTTCACTGATAACGAAAGTTTATCACCGATCAAATCATTGAGAAAACAACCACTGTGTTGATAATTGGATAGAAGAAAATAAAGGCAAAGGCATTACCAAAAAATATATTTATTGCCTTTAATTACTTATCAAAAACCAAAATCAAACCCAAAAAAAACCCCAAAAAAACAAAGAAATAAAAAGACCAACAGAATTAAAATACAACTTTACCTTAATATTTGCAAGTTTTTCGATGAGTTTTTGGATGATTTGACCATCGTAAAGATCTTCTTGAATATGCTTCACAACGATTCTTTGCTCGGATAATTCCTCGTTAAGCCAATGAATTAATAGTTGAATTATTTCACGTACACGTGGATCATCACGAGATTCAGCGGTTAATAGACGTTTCTCTTCACCTTGAATGATTGCATTTCTTTGAGAACATTCTTTCAGGATATCACTTATTATAAGAAACAGTGAGAGATTCTAATTGCCAACATCTGACAAGGAATTTAAATCAATATGCTAATGACTTGTTCCCAACCTGCCCCCCCCTCCCCTCCCTCCCCTTCCTTTCTCAATTTGTTTAAGAAAGAGGACTGAACCTAAACTTTAAGAGTGGCACTAAACAATTCATTCGTACGGTTGGACAAGCCCATTAAGCGGTAAATTCATTCTCATTTTACAAGTCAATTGCTTGCCACACGGATCGTGAATTACTAATGTGAATAATTAGTGCCTTTTCGACAATTCAATAATTGCATTCTCTGCACTTTTCTATCAAAGAATAAAAAATCCCTTAAAACACATCATTTGAGGCGAAAGTGTTCATAAAAAAGGGTATAAAGTAACAAACCTTCTTCTAGTATAAGATTTTGTACGGTGGCAGCAACCGGAATAACCGACGAATCGAGTGCTTCTGCTCCTTCTAATTCAACCTTTAACACAGATCACAATATTTATTCAAGCTTATCGAACAATCATTTAACCACCATAATAAACCGTATAGAATATAACCTGCGTAAGTCCTTCCCCCCACCGCACCCTACCTCAACTTGTATAAACCCCTCGCCTCCTCTTCCCATATCCTCATGGATCCATGGATTCAAAAATCAATACTGGACGACGTCACCATCGTTGAGACACGTAAGTAAGAAAGTTGGTAATCGGTATCGCAAATCCACATCTATCTGTAAGGGAATATCCGAATTTTTGCTTCAAAATAAGTTCGCATAAACAAAATGTTTTTAGCCAACAATCAACTCTCCCCTTTCCTCTCTCTCCCCCTATCCCTCTCCCCCCCCTCCCCCCCCATTTCCCTCAACCTCATTTCTGCTCGACAAACCATCTTTAAAAGAACCGTTGCAACGGACATTATTAAAGATAAGCCCTTAAACCGTTGCAACGGACATTATTAAAGATAAGCCCTTGGGCTTATATTCAAGCAAATACGTCATTCAAAGGCATAGATTTGACCAATCTCTAAAATCCATATAATCGTTTTCTTAGCTTTTAAAGAATCCCTCAAATTTCAAGTGAAAATTTATGTAACAAACCTCGATAGCTTCATCTTCGGCTTCTTGCTCTAATTGTTGTGCGGTTTTCTTTTTACGTCCTAATGTACCCAACGAGAATTTCTCATCCTGTAAGTAATTGTTAAGTACTATATCGATTAATCGGCTAACTTCACCAATCATATCATTGATAAATTTAAATATTATTATAAATAAATAAATTATATATGCAAAAATTTTATCACTTTTTTCCAACGTAATATATAAAATAAATCAATAAAGAATAAAGAATCCAAATGAAGAGTTGAAGCAATTCGCGCTTCTTCTATATTCATTGTTAAAATTCACCGACGAATACCTTCTGACGGATACCTCTAACTACCTCTAAATGGCTTACCTCATTGTAAATAATGGATGTTTCCGTGTATATTTTCCAAAAAGTGCATATTTTCAAGCATATTTTCCAAATAGTACATATTTCCATGTATATTTTCCAAATAGTGCATATTTCCATGTATATTTTCCAAAAAAAAAATCCACTAAAATTCACGAAAATATTCACATTACATACTCCTACAAGTAATATTCTAAGATCGTAGATTAAAACAGACTATATTACAAGCAGTAATCTTAATAAAAACTTTAGCAAACTTTAATAAACTTAAAAAAAAAGAGAGAGGGGGAGAGAGAGAGATACACATTACAGGTGTGAAACACTTTTAATCATCGCCTAGGTGATTTTCGTATTGTGAGAATGAAATGAAATGAGAAAACGGTGATATTTAACACTGGAACCAAAGGATCAACATTTACTCCATCTAAGAAAAATCAAAGATCAAAAGGAGCAAAGATCTATTCGAACGAACCGAAAGTGTTATGGGAACCGCTTCGCCGCCTCTCATCACAGCCTCAGCAGTTAACGATGCGGCATCCTTCTCGACGGGTACCGTTGCACCAAGTTGTTTTGCTTCGGCGATTTTCGCGAATGCAGCTTTCGCCTTAAAAAAAAAAAACAATTTTATGATCATCTATTAATGCGAATCAATACTAAAATATTAAAACACTCAAATAATATTGAAATAGTCATCAAAACATTCTTCGGAAAAAGTGAAAATTTTCCGGAAAATTCCCCCGAAAAAGCGAAAAAACGAGATGAACTTCGACAAAGAAATGAAAATATATAAATACCTTTTCGAGTTTATCTCCAACGGCGGTCGCATTCGGTGCATTAGTGGATGGACCATGTCCCTCAATAACTCGTCGCTTGCCTTTCATCATACTACTTAACTGTTGCTCTATCTCATCATCGTCATCATCATCCATCGCACTTTCCATTCCATGTACCAGACGGGTCACTTTGCGTCGAGTTGCCTCTTTTTCATCCTCTGCCTGCAATTTTGGCCAATTTGGCCACCAATGCTTAACTCATCTATACATAAAACTCTGAGGAAAGTCGCACAACCCCTCCCCTCCCCCACTCCCTGATCACAGAATATATACAGCAATGCTCGCAGATGGAAAATATATTGTAAAATCAAATATGGATTAGTAATAGGCACATAAAACCCCAAAAATAGTCTTCCCATATGCTCAAGTTTCCTACCCATACTTTACTTTGATCTTATAATCTTCCCATACGTTAATATTCAAGTAAAACTTTAATACACTGTCACATAAATGACGCGTTTTAGCGCTTATGGTTTCTTTAAGAAATTTGCATATATCAGTAGATATATGAATCTCGAATCAATAATACCTGCAAATAGAGCAATCTTATGCGGAAAAATTTGCAGTAATTATGCATCCGCAAGGTAAGCATACCTTGTAACAAGCAATCTAATCCTGAGTCACATACCCGATCCAACTAAACTGTGACCCCCCCCCCCCTTGTTCCAATAAATAAACTGCGCACTGTTGACTAAAGGTAATATTAAAAGCAAAGACACTGAAATGACCTGATCGTATTTATAACCACTGCCAGAGAACCCACATCCACCCATATGAACGGTTTTTCCTTCGGCCGCCATTTGCGCCTTATAGTCTTCCCATATTTTTTTGAGTTGTTCAGGTGGTTCCTTTGAGGCAGTCTCGAAAGCACGACAAACCTCACCGGCCATACGTTCTTGACCTGTAAGGATGCTTTTACCTTATCATATCTCAAAACTACTTCATTCACATAAACATTGAAAGAAATGGGTTTTTTTGAATGAAAGTATTAAAAAAGGACAAAGATTTTCTCTCATTTGGTCAAGCACCATTATCAATCTATAATCATTGAAAAAACAACCATAAAATATAGAATCGCAAGAAAAACTACTAATTTGGAGAGAAATAAAACATAAAAGAGCAAATTTACCATGCGGAAGTATGAACGTATACGCATATCCTTTATTACCGGCTCGACCTGTCCTTCCGACACGATGAACGTAATCTTCATAGTGATTAGGGCAATCGTAATTCACAACCAAAATCAATTTCTTCACGTCTAAACCACGAGCCGCTACCGATGTTGCTACCTGAACACTTCTTTTGCAACACATCCGTTGATATATATACATATATCTCTTCTTTCAAGGAAAACTCGATTCCCAAAATGGTGAATTCCCATCAGTTCCACTCAACGTTTCAACACATATACATATTAGCCAACAATAAACAACTCTTGCATGAAAATAGATATCGAATTTAAAAAAGCCTCTCCTCCCACCCCCTCCCCCCCTCTCATACATTCGGCCCACAGAGGGAGCACAATTCAAAAATTATGTATAGAGGCAGGCTAAAAATTACTTCTGAAAGAGCAATTCCATATTGCAAACAACAATTAAATCGTTCGAGCCATAATATACGCAAATTGGAGGAGATCCATTAGAAGAGTTTATAACGACCACCAGTCCCCGCATTTCGTGCGCCCATTTGCATCTGAAACTTTTTAAATTTCTATAGAAGTTTTTATTTATTTTTTTTTCATTTTTAAGAAAGGCGCCTCGCTACCTTTGACCTCAACAGCTCGGAGTGAATTTGGTGACCGGAAATTTCATCTGCTCCACCCAAATCTATTAATTTCAACAACCGTAATGCAAACGATTTTGACCAACGTTTTAGGTGACCGTTACTGTTCACCCATCTACGACTTTCTGAACTTTCAGATAAGTTAATCATAGGATTCGGCGACCAATGGGCGAAAGAACACAGGATGCCTTTCGCATATCTCACCTTGATTGCCTGAATCATCTTTTCGATAAACTTCAATTACCATGCTCGCGGCAACCGACTTAGCCATTTACCTTTATTGCCTTTTCTTGACTCTCAAGTGATCTCACAATAAAATACTAACTTTCTATCCAAACAAAACAAATCAAAAATTGTCACAGCAATTACAATCACCTAACCCATTCACAAATAACCCACTTAATTCCCCATCAATTTCTATGCTTTCGAAGATAATTTCGCATATTATAACAGCATAAAATCGAATACTCAATAATGACAAGAAGAATTTCAGTTTTATAGGAAAATTTCGCCTTAATATTCCAATAATTATTCACACCCCCCAACACTCAAATTTAACAGCCAATTTATTCAGCCACCAGTTTTCTAAAAGACAAACCATTTGGCGGAAGGCGTCTTTCATAATTCTAAGAATTTCTTCACGAGCACGGCGTAGCGCTATCTCGGATCGAGCCTCCAAGAATAGAAACAGTTTACGTTCGCCATTCTTCGGTTCTTTATTACTTGGATAGTAGGATCCTTTCACCGAGATACCCACATCGGCATATTCCTGAACTTGTGCTAGACTATCCTGAAATTATCCAGATTACGCATATCACATAAGCAATCTTAGTTGATTCTACCTGTAACACTTTCCCACGGGAATACGAAAGTTTCCACAGGCACACAAAAGCGATACCTACTGGGCAGCACCAATACTTGAACATCACTTCCTTAACCAGTGAAGGCAACTTATACCTTCCAGTAAGGAAGTGAAAACAAGCTGAGATTCATCTTACGGCGCAAATGTCCACCCCTCTCTGCCACTGAGAACCAAAAATAAACAAAATCAAATCCTACAGGTTTCTCATTCCAACTAACCGAATCTATCAAAACTTTTTTCAATAATTCTATAAATAACTTACCCGTGAACAAATACGATATCTAATTTGTTGTGGGAAATCGTTGATCTCGAGTTCCTCTTCGAAATATTGCAGCTCAGTTTCGGTTTCCACACCAGGTAGCAATTCCGATGGCATGTAATTGAGACGTTCATTCAGTTGCTCGGCTTTTTGTTTTGCGATCGACTTTGCCTTAAAACATATATATATATATATATATATATATATATATATATGAAAACTTTGATGATAAAAAGTATTACTAAGTAACAACCATTGGTATGAGATGTAAATAATTTGTCAAGTATCATCGAATAATAAGAGCAAACCATATCACTAACCAAAAGTTTAATTTTTGCAGCTTTAAAGTCCAATATAGTCGAATCACGATCGAACTGATCGATACCTCCATGTAAAGGTGCACAATTATATCCACTACGCATCAATTGTGCCACTAATTCATCGGCCTTCTCTTGTTTATCAACAAATACAAGTACATTCCCATGCTCCCAATAAACACCCAATAGCTCCAATAACTTCAACATTTTCTGATGTTCCTCCAGGATCACAACGTTTTGACTTATATCATCGCATACAACACTCTTACCACCAACCTGCAAATATAATATCATTCATTAAGAGAAAAAGAGAATATATGCAGAAATAGAATAAAGAAATTTTCGAAAGTAAAAAAAAAACAAAAACTTTATAAATTAAGAAAAACATCTTCAACCAGATTGCTAACTCAATTATCTGAAAGATAAAATAAAACAAACAAACCAAAATTTCGACTGGTTTATCAAGTATTTTCCTCGCAAGAGCTTCCATCTGACGTGGGAATGTTGCCGAGAATAGAACCGTTTGTCGATCAGGGCGAATGTTATTAACTATTTTCATAACTTGTGGTTCGAAGCCCATATCAAACATACGATCCGCTTCATCCAAAACCAAATATGTTACACGACGTAAGTTTGTCACTTTACCTGAAAAAAAAAAATCTATATTTACTAACCCACCTTCACTAAAAGTCCTATAATTAAAAATACAACAAATGATACTATTTAATCGAATACAATTCTATAAACATCAAAACAATTTAATGCCTCATAAATTCAACTAAGATATTATATACCTTTATTAGCAGCGAGCATATCGGTGAGTCGACCCACGGTGCACACAATAACTTCAGCACCTCTCTTCAGATCACCGATTTGATCCGAAATACCAACACCACCATAGACACATGCTACACGTATATTGAGTGCTTTGGCGAATTTGTTCGCCTCTTTCCATGTTTGCATTGCTAATTCTCGAGTCGGTGACATTATTACTGCTGTAATGAATACTCTTCTACTGGTTTATTGGTTAACTCTCATAATTTGCAGAAACTTTCCTAATTCATCTCTATTTATGCTTTACAAATAAAAAACAACAATACTACTCAGCTAATGATTATAAAGTAATGTATAACCGATGAAAATTAAGTCACCAATGGGTCCATCTAATTCCTCAAGCTCAGGTTGATCCATGATGTGTCGAAACATTGGCAAAAGGAAGGCCAGCGTCTTGCCACTGCCTGTTTTAGCGATGCCAATCACATCACGACCACTCATTATGGCAGGAATTGCCTGTGCTTGAATTGCTGTCGGTTTCGTATATTCCAACCTGGAAAGCTCACTTTATATTAACAATTCCACTATTGTTAAGATAACTTCGAAGAAAAAAATCACCAAGAAGGAAACAACTGGCAATCCCCTCCTTTCCGTACATCAGTCCTTATTCTTCTTTCCAAGGTTTTATGGAAAAGCTAAAGGAAGGAAGAGGACGGCCGGAGAGGAGGAGGAGGAGAAGGAGAAGGGGAGAAGGGGGGGAGGGGCAAAAGGAGGGGGATTAAACAAGAAATCAGATAAAAACAACTAACTTTTTAAGAGTATTCAAAATCTTCCATTCGACTCCACATTGTGCCCACGAACGAACTGGTTTTGGGCAATTTTTACCACGCACACGAATATCTAATTCTTCTCGATATTGATCCACCTCTTTTTTTGTCACTTTCGATAATTCCGCTGTTTCAACATAGAAATCTTTTCGAAAGGGACGATAATAAACCTGCAATTTCGATTCGTTTTCATATTAAATTAAGCGCTCTTTGGAGTTAAATGTATTCATATTTAAATGAGTTATATTTTCCACTATCTCGGCCAATATACACATATTCTTTTCATTAATTTATCTCCGATTATAATCGAATTCCTCTAATAATAACCCTAAAATATTTGCTTATAAAGAATCAATTAGAGAGCTGAAAAGATCGCATAAATGATTAAAATCCTCTTCGATCGAATCTTCGGAGAAAGGATATAATTGCATCGATTATCATTATCAATTTTTAAACTAAAGAAAAAAAAAACTCTGATTTAATTTAATTGAAATTAGAAATCGATTTTAACCTTTGAGTGATCTGTTTGAGGTAATTGTCTCCCTCTAGCAATAAGTGAAGATGCTGCTTTCTCGATATCGAAGTCATCAACCACTTGCTGTAACAAAAAAACATTTTTGGTAACAATAATTTCAGGTTCATAGTACCATAACTAAGTTTTTTATATTAGTCGGTCAAAAATTAATTCAACTTAAATAAGTTGGAAAGTTTTATAACATAGGTGGCGATATTACTTTCCTTCAAATGATATATGATCTCCTCATTAGACAATGAAACAAACTGAGGTGTAATACGTTAAAACCTCAATATGGATAAGTTTATTTATTCAGCAAACTTTTAAAACTTATTGCAGGTGTCATTCAAAAAATAAATACCTTCATAACGAAAGAGAAAAAAAAGGAAATAAATGAATGAACATATACCTCCATTTCATCTTCTGCTTCGATGATTTCACCTTTGTTGGGTTCGATACCCGTCTCCGTTTTGATGACCACTATTCGAGCCTTATTTTCCCCTGCCTGAAAGAACTGATACTATGAAAGCAATTAGTTTTCATCAATCGCCAAAACCCCCTTCGATTCTTCGAGAGGGTACTTCAGACACCTATTATGAGCAATATTATCAGCCAACGAATTACTTTATCATTGCGAAATAATTCTAATAAAAGAATATTGTAATAATAAAAAATTAGTAAAACATATTCAGGAATGTATTCTACTCTTTTTGACTGCCAGGCATTAAAATTTGGGGATAATATAAGAAAAATAAATTTAAAAAAGAATTGAATACCTGATCGGAACCATATTTGGTGGAACGAACTTCTTTATTAACCTCAGACATATACGCATCTAGTGGGTCGATCTCATCCTCTTCTTCCTTTTTCTCTTCCCTTTAATAGATAGATGCATTTTTTAAGATACAGATAGGATGCAAATAAATTAAGAACTTATCTGGCCTTATGCGCGTGAATATGATTAGAGTTTATATTACATACTTCTTTTAAATAATTAGGTGGACGAATATTTCAGTCCAATAAAATATTTGGACTGTTGGATTTCTCATCCACACCGACTATACTCTAACTAATATGGAACAATTCGCAAATAAACTAATATATATGGCTTATAATTACTGAATTAAAAATTATTTTAAAAAAACCCATGGATTATAAGTTTTATTCAAGTTGGAAAATTAAAAATACAAATAAATAAATAAATAAACAAAATCACTGGGATTATCACAAGAAAAGGCACAATTCGATTACGAATGAATAGCGATACTAAACAATATGAGCGAATAAACTATAAAAAGATAATTGATATGTAAATGATAAAATACAGCAATATTAAACTTATAGACTTGAGGTGTGTTTTATTTTTAAGGAAAACTATCCTATATATTACTTATATTTACTTTTATATTATTAATTTCATTACGTTAGTATAATTTAGAGATTACGTTGCTCGTTGTTTTTCGGCAACTTTATATAATTTCTTAGCTTTTGCATATATTTCGTCACCTTTCAAGTTTAGAATCAAATAAATAAACTTCAGTACGCACAGACAACAAATCAACAAAAAAAACCAACTTGTAAACACATCAATAACCTCCTTCATCTACTAAACAGGTAAATATAATAGTCGAAAAAAAAGGAAGTATCCGAAAAAATTTACTTAATTTCTGTTTGCTCGATGGGTGGCGCATCATCGTCTTCCTCCTCGTTATCCAGTGTCCATTTACGCTCTTTTGTATCCTCTTCATTTACTTTTGTCTCTTCACCTTCTTCTTTTTTCTTTCGTTCTTGCCGCCATCGTTCAATACGTTCTCTTCGTTTTTGCATCTCTACTTCAAGTTTTCTTTCAGCTTCATCCTATAATTTCGGCAAAATTTATAGTTAAATTGTTAAAGAGATCATTCACTGATAAGACTATCACTGGTAAGAATACCGAGGAAATGAAACAGATGTGTTATGCCACTTTTCTTAGTCGACTATCCTATAACCTCTGCTCTTATCTCATTTGTATGTTAAAAGTTACATTCACCTTCATATATTTCTGTAATTTTCCTTATTTTATACAAATTATGCGCAAAGACGTCTTGACCGTATTTCAGGTAACCATTCACCTTGCACAATGAGGACCCCACCAGTGTGATGGATGAAATTGGGGAGTGGAGAGGAGGGGAGGGGGGACAAGTGAGAAACGCCAACCCCTTTCTAGACCTCGCCTGAAGTACCAAACGTTGTAGATGACCTGAAAAAGACTTGAGACAACCGCATCTTGAATTCTCATCTCATTTAAGCATCTGATAAAATGGGCAGCGCACATGGTTTATTTTATCTTGCAAATTACCTTACCAACCATTGAAAAAGAAGTGATGATCTACCTTGTCGGTCATTGAAACTATTTCGGCAAGGTCGAGATCTTTGTCCTTTTTCTTTTCTCTCTCTTTCTTCTTATCTTTGCGTTCTCTCGATCGACTTCTATCCTTATCACGAGCTTTAGCTCGATCTTTATTGTGATCGGGTGATCGAGCTCGATCTTTCGCACGAGGTGATTTATTACGATCCCGATCACGTCTATCTCGAGGTGATCTACTTCGATCGTGACGATTCTTTTCATGTTTTGGTGATTTCGATCGTGAGCGTCGTTTAGACTCCCTCTCACGATGACTTTTTGAGCTATGACGTTCATTTCCCATTTTGTGTTGCTATAACTATGCAAATTTCAGCACAAGATAAAAATTTGCATAATACTTCATTTTTGTAACGATAGATAACCCCCACAAACGATATGGAAATTCGCCATATTCGCCATATGTAAATGTGAGCAATTCTAGCATAAATGGTTTTAAAAAAAAATTTAGGCGGTTATAAAGAATTCAAGTGTTAAAAAAACCACCTCAATCCTTTGGCAAAGAATCTTTCACTTAGCAAATACGTCTAGTGCTTATGAAAGGATACCTTAGTTATAGAGGCATACTTAGCTCAGAAGTTTATTATTTTTCGGTAAAAAATTTCACGAAAATAATACAAGTACCAAATATAGACCTAAGAATGGAACCTGAAATTAAAAAAAGGAGGAAAAAACACCTCCTAAAAGGATTATGATAACCTGTTTCGAAATTGAAGCAGGTTTATATCGCATTTCCCTGAACTAATACAACAGTTAAGCACTGATCCAGAAATGCAATATTTAAGGGCATAATGCCAGAAATGGGTGAACAAGTCCGTGAAGATCCTAGTTTACCAACAAAGTTCAGTGAATGGGATATACAGGGGGCGCCTAAATATTGCCTTTATTCCTAACTACGGTAAATTATGATCGAGACTCGGCGAACGTATTCGATTACTGTAAATCATTCAACAACTGTGCAGATTTAAACCTGAGATACCGCATTTCAATAATCCGGTTGGGACGCAACAACGTACAGCTAATCAGATGCAAAGGAAAGTTACCTTTAGCATCAAAACCAATGAAAAGTCTACGTTGTTGCTGATTTACGCAGTTCTTTATCACTATCGAAGATTCGGATGCGACCACAAATCTACATACTATAAATTAATGAAGGTGATTTAGAACTAGAAGTAGATAACAAACTGACCCTCACTATAGACCTTCAACGACACGAGTACCTTAACGCAGCTACCCGCAAACGTCTCGTTCCAAAAAATTTGCGATCCCTAAGGGCCTGGCAAATTTCGAAATGGGTATAATTTTTGCTATTTGATAGCTTCTGTCCTCCTCTAATCGGTATCAACCATTGCAAAACCATCCCAACTGGAATTTGTTGTATACGGTGATTGAATATCTGAATATTTGCCAAAGAACAATTCAGCAATATTGTGCGTATTTCTAGTTTTATAGTTCTGGTTTTTTATATTTGCTTTCTTCCGGTATAAGCATCTAGTTTTAGGTTTATAGTTTTGTAAAGTTTCTACATGTAGTTTTATATGCTGCATTTTTTTTGCATTACCGTTGATCGAAATCCATAGGTTGTATGTCCTTCTATTCGATTGGTTCTTCTACGGCATCGAATTGCTATGGTGTTGCACTCTAAGTTGATCTGTTGTATTGTCTAGATGATCTGTTAATGATATATCCCTTCCATGATCTACAGCTACTGCCATTGATGAAACCGAACCATTTCGAAAAAAATGCTCATTTTTTAAGTTTATTTATTTATTTATTTATTTATTTATTTATGTATTTATTTATTTATTCATTTATTCACTTTTATAAATTTTTTTCTCAACATAATGAAATATTTTGCATTCCTGAAATTAGACTCGCTGCGTTTACGCTTGAGGTATCGCTTCGTAGATTATTTCAAGTGCGCTTATTTGGAACACGTTGAATTGAAGTGTCACCCTTTTGTACTGTTTAGGTTGTTTTGCTTTAGGTGGTACTTTTGCAGGAAGAAACTTCCCTCCTACGAGAAATCGTTGGAGCACAATCAAATCAGTCTCGATCATCAGTCGAAGCAAAACAGATGACATCACGCTATAAGGAAAGGTACGTACGTTGTCTAACCAACATACCTATAGGAGAGTGATTTTAAGATGGTGAACCTCTGTGATGAGTAGATTCACGTTCAAACAATTACCTCAACTTCAAACATCTTAGTGGCAAATTCGTGGTTGACAACCTTTGAAAAATTATATAAGCCATCTCACCTTTATTGCCAATCCTCCACTATTCGAAGGTAACTTAGTTAGGAGTCGTTTGGCCCTTGAATTCCCAAGACCTCACGGGAAGTCTTTAAACAAACGTGAGTTGAGTGGCACTATTCGTGGTCGAACATATTAGATCTTCAATGCCTGTTCGAAAGGTAGAGATTATCTGAGATCGCCAAATTCTTCTAACTACGGCGGGCATGTTTTTCCATAAGTTGAATAATTTTATCATAGGTTATCACTTTATCATATCATAGTCCATCGTAATTTCGCTGTGTTATGCATATGTTTTATTTTATTTATTTATTTATTATTTTAACATTCGGAAGTGGGGAAACCTGCAAAAATATGTAAGCACAAACAACAAGAACGAGTAAAACATTCGCAAAGTCTATGATTTAGGTGAATGAGCATTGAATATGTAAAATTGTGATGTCAATTCATTGCACATATTTATATCATTAAATCGCAGTGGACATAACCGTTTACGCAGTGCTCTAATACAAGTGACATGAATTGCTAATCTATTTTAGATTCTCACGTCTCGAATCGGTATTACTACTCGAGAAGGCACATATTGATATCGTCGAATTAAAAGCTTCTTGCAGATACGGTTAGTCATTTGCAAACATATTTTCGTTTAAATTATGAAGCTGATGATTTTGCATAATTGGTTCTCTTCAAGAAGTAATTGTGAATTGAGCATTCCATTGATCAATAAGCAATAAATTTATTTACAGCGTACTGTCAATAAGGCAAACATTCTTCCTTTTTTATTGTTGCTTTTATTGAATGCCACCCACTAAGCAATCGGCTTATTTCATCGATCATCACACCGACCACCCTTTTTAAATGCAAAATTATTACATAACAGTCTTAACCGTTCGGAGATAAGAAACTTTTAACAATTCTTTTGATTCAATCATTTCTTCCTCTATCCTGAATAATATCCCACCTTTAAGTTTCTTTGGAATTGTTTTTGTTTTTAATTTCCTCCAAATTATTTTCCTAGGTATACACGATGACGTCATAAAGAAGCAAATGCTCTACTTAATTCATGTGGAGTCGGAGTTTTTATTTAGATGGCTTCATCATGCTTAAGAAGGTTGCAGTGGTCGGTCAGAATTATGAAGTTTTTATTTGTTTATTTATTTATTTATTTATTTTTTGTTTGATAATATGATATTGTTTATGTATTATGTTGAGTATTTAAAGGTTTATTTAAGGCATAAGTGATGTATTTCGACCATTATGTTGGCGTTTACTGCTCGATTACTTGCCCGTTGAGAGAAACGAATGGCCATCTTATTTGCGAAAGCAACGAGAAACTTATAGCGATCTCGTTGAAGGCGTTATCGTACATCCAGGACAATCACCAGACGATGGCGATAGCACATTTATTGAGGATCATGTAAGTTTACTTTAGAATTTTAATAAATTTCATATGAAATTAGTAATAAAAAATATGATTTGTACAGAAATCTCAATTAATTGGTTGTTGGGGCATTATTGTTGTTGAGAGATCATTTTGATGAATTTTAATAGTATTTTCAGCCGTTAAGTCTAAATCCGAATAGTGAATGGAGGAGTTACTTCAAAGATAACGAAGTGTTATTACAAATCGATAAAGATGTTCGACGATTATGCCCTGAGATGCAATTCTTTCAAAAGAAAACATCATTCCCACATAAGTATGATTTTTTAAATTTTACTATAACGATGCTAATAAGGATTTTGTTGCGGCTATAAGGATTTGCGTGATTTCTTTCGTTGATAACTTGAATATAATCAAAATTTTATTCATCTGCAATGAAGTAGTTATTCGGAATTTAAAGAAAAGAGCCTGAAAAAGATTGCTGTCGAAAAGCCGCAACAGTCGATGAATTCTGTCTTCTTTTTTTTCAAATGGGTCCAAAAAATCGATCCGTAATAATAACTAGTGTTCTTAGCCGCTAATCAATCAATAGTGTCGCATTGATCTGAAGTCGAAGATGAATTGTTTAGCAGTTACAAGCTAATTTACTATTATAAAGCGTGAAAATTTACATATTTATTCAATTAAATGCAATAATACGGAGTACTATTCTTATTCAAATAAGATTGGCAGTGAAATAGGCGATTGAGTCGCATTTCATTTCTTTGTTTTGCTTGATTGATGTACCTCGAATTGGAAACATATAATATAAGGTGCGGGTTATAAGCGGATTTAGATAGCAAATAGCCACTCTTTACACGCTTTTCCACTCATTAAGCTCGAAGAACAATCAGGATCGGGTGATTCAAGGTCAGATGCGAATAGAATTTGGGTGGATTGTATTTAACCGAACTGATTTGCTGCTGCAAATGGAATATGATTTAAATGTGAGGGAGAAAAAGATTGCGAAATTATGCAAATTCAATAACCCACTCTTTAAGTGTGAAAAAGAGATTGTACAAATATGAGATAACCTTTAAAAAAGAGGTCACCGTCTGAATGTTTTGACTATGTAAATTTGGAGTCACAAGAAAAATAAACGGCATTTTCCTGCAGGTGAATACTCCAATGATATTCGGAGACGAAAAATTTTGCCACCCAAATTTTCAGGCTGTAGGTGTGAATTCAAATGCTTCTCGTAATCGTTTTGAGGGGAGGAGAATGAAGAGGGGCATCCATATATTTATCATTTGATTGCAGTCATATTTAATCAATCATCCTTAATTGTTATTGCATAGTAACTTGCGAGTGACTATGGATCGTGGGGAGACATAAGAAGAAAGGAAGGGCAGTGGGGTGGAGGGGGGGGGTTAATTTTATTCCTTATATTGCAATTCAAAGTTATTTTTCTTGTAGGAGACTTGGGATCAACATATAGTTGTCATTGAGGGACATGAGTGGGATAGGAAATTTATACAAATAATTGCAAGAAAATGCTTTTTAATGTATTTATTTATTTATTCATTTATTTATTTATTCATTAGGGGGGGGGGGATTTTCTATATTTTATGGTCCGCCATTTCAATAAGCTTGCTTATTTGAAAGTTTCATATATTTGTATCGTTTGAATTTACATTTGCAGCTAAGATTACTGTGGATTTTATCGTTGAAAATTTTAGTGCAATAAAAAGTTGCAAAATATGATGTTTTTGTTTTTTGAGGAAGAATAGTGGTGCATTTTCGATGACGGAATCATCTCATTAGTTCATCCATTATTTGAGTTATTTATCATTGAATATTTATATGTGAAATCATAAATATTTATAGGGAATGAATGAAATTATTGGTCCTATATATTATGTATTTGCAAGTGATCCGGATACGGAATGGGCAGAATTCGCCGAGCCAGACGCTTATTATTGTTTTCAATTATTAATGAGTGAAATAAAGGATAATTTCATTAAAACACTCGACAGCTCCAATTGTGGCATTGGTTAGTTTTGATCTATTTTGACTCATTGTCGAGTTAAAGTATGTAACTCATTTTTTTCCTTCGCGTTTCTTGCTCTTTTTCCCATGTTTTAAACCTGGTCGTCATCTTAGTGGTATCACCGGAAAGGCTTTCGACCTTATAAGTTCCTTGCATCTGCCTGTAATACGCCTATTTTCATCTATACTCTAATGGAATTTTTCTTCTCGTCGTTCGTGTCGCTGTAATTTCATCGCGAAAATTTGCAGAATGGCTAATGGCTCAATTCCATGAGCGGTTATGTGTTTACGATCCGAAGTTATATGATCACTTGGTTGTGAACTTATCTATAAAGCCACCGTTTTATGCATTTCGATGGTTATCGCTACTGCTGTCACAGGAATTCCCCCTTCCGGGTTTGTGCGAGTTAAATATTCTTACACGTTGAATTCTTTGCTGTGATATTATGTCTAGATGAATCAAGTTTTTTGTTCGTGAACGCTTTAATTAGTTAGTGAGTCGTTTGGTTATGCCATGCCTCTATGTTTGCAAGTCCAGGTATTGTAGGTAAAGAGTTTACTAATCGATTCACGTTTCATCTATTATGCCTCTTTTGGCTTTTACAAATATGCAAATATTTTTTATAGTGTATAGCAGTGATTTGCATATGCTATCCACGATCAGTATTAGCTCATCGCTTGCGCATAAGGTATGACATATGCACAACTCGTTTTTACCCTCGTTTTTACCCATCCCTAAATGGCTTCGTACTACACAAACATAAAGGGATGTTTCCTATGACTACTTTGGATTGATGGAAATTTTATAGTAGGATTGTAGTTTTTTCGCTGAGTCAACCTTTTAGGGGCGTGGAACCTATTACTTTCTAACCGTAGTCATGCACCTACGACTCCCTTTTAATTAGAATAGGGGGAGGGGGGAGGGGGAACGCCACTTGCTCATATTCTTAAATTTTGAAATGAAGGGTCATACATTAGTACTGTCGACAGATGCCGTCAGTATGTGAAGGTGTGGAATTGTTGCTAGCAGCTGAAAATCTAAAATTAGAAGGAAGATTTGGCCATGTAAAACCAGGGCATTTGGAGTGCTGAAAATGAGCTGAACCTGAGCTGCTGATGTTAAGGTAACCATCTTATTCATTCATCTAACGGATAGGAAGTGCGTATTAGAGCTTTTTTTCTTAATAATTTGTTATATAAATATGATGCAAATTTGTGGAAATTTTTTTCAGATGTGATAACAATTTGGGACTCGTTGTTTGCTTCATCAAATTTATTATGCCTTTTGCAATGGATTTGTTTAGCGATGTTAGAGAGAAAACGTAATGTGCTTATGGCTGGTGATTTCAGTACATGTCTTAGATTACTACAGGTGATTAATTACTTTCCTTCCATTTTTTCTTCTTTTTTACTGCAAGTGCATAAAATATTGGTTATTATATTTGTTGAAAATCGTACCTATTCGTATAGTAGACACTAGAGATGATTTCATTACCTCCCCCACCTTTACCCGCGTGAAAGGGAATATGTATTGGGAAGAAAACGTTGCAAGTGCAATCTTGCCACCTGTAGTTCCTTCAAAATATTCTTTTATCGATTATTGTGTGTTCAGGTGGGGAAGTGTGATCGGCTCTCCTCCTCTTTGAATCCTAATGAGAATGGATTAGGGGGATAAGCGGAAGTAATATAAAACTTGTATCATATGCCTCTATGCTCTACTCTCATATTTGTGGTGTTTTCGGCATAAGTTCATATGGAACAATTTCATTTAGAGTTTTATAGTCTCATAGCTGTTGTTATTTGTATCATGACCGTAGAAATCGATATTTATCTGTGAAAAAAAAATTTTTTTACCCATCAGATGACCATCAAATGCCCGTTCGACGTTTATTGCATTAAATCTCTTCTACTTCTTTACTTGTTTGATCGTATTTGTAAAGTGGATTTCTAGGTTTGTTTTGCAGAATTATCACGAAGCAGACGTTGGACAATTGGTTGTATTTGCATACGAAATGCGTGATGGTGGCATTCAATGTAAGACAACAACTGATAGCGAAGGTAATATCGCCTATGAGAAGCTATTACTTACGTCAAGTGCTAAAATTGCGGCAGCACTTTCGAACGCTGTGAAAACTTTCTCGAAGAAATAACATCGAATGGGACATTATTCTTTGGTGAATGACATCGATCTTACTTAATTTCCTAAACTTTTTCAGGTTTGTTTTAATGTTTGCGAACCTTATTTTGAGCATTTTTTTTTCAATTAAAAGTGTTTTTCAAAGTTGAAATTTCTGAGATAAAAAAATTTTTTTTCAGCTTTTTTATGAACGGAAATTTTGCATTTCCAAAAGAAAAGCGATCCGACGATCCTTTCTTCCTTTGTTAGAATGCTGGCAATAGTGTTGTTTTGTAAGCTTTCAGACCCTATTCATCGTGCACAATTAAAGATTGAGTTAGTGACAGCCATATGGTCATTTCTTTTATATCATGCTTAATTAACGGTGTCCTTACATTATTCTATAGCTTAAAACATAACGAATAAAAATAGAATTCTTAAGCCAATATAACAGCAAATTTTTCCACCAATGATGATATACTAAAGCAAAGCTACCGTATTTGCTTTCATTTTAGGACTACTGTATCTATATATCCCATATAGCATAATTTCATTTAGAACTCATCGAGAAGTCATTCACATAAGTAAGAGATAGCAAATAGTCTACCTATTTTTTTTGTCATTTTAGGACTACCTATATTCGCATATCCCATAGCATGACTTCATTTAGAGATTATTAAAAAAATCAAACTCTTTTTGTTTCTAAGGCTGATATTATAATTCACTTCTATGAAGTTAGGCTAAAGTTCGTCGAAATGCTTCTGATAAATTTTCATTGTTTAATTCGAAGTTTATCGTCATTGTTCGATTTATTTTGAAGAGTGCCATCTATATTTAGCAGGATGGATGCATTTTAATAATCTGCTTATTTATAGCAGTTTTATTGGTATTTATAACTTTTTCACTTATATTTTGAAGTCATTGATTTTGAGTTATAATCGATGTTCTTGAATCTCAGTAGTGACTCGAGATTTCTAAGAATCTTCATCATTCTAATGTTGCTTACCTTCCTTCCTTCTTATTATCGTCTCTCTTTGAACTGTGGAGTTTCTAATATTGGATCATTTCTTTTGCTTGTTCTGCATTTATATCTATTCCAGTTATATGTGGATATAGGCAGATATTTTTTTATTCAGTTCCTATAGGTTTTGGTCCCCATTTCGCTATTATTGAAAAGGCTTTAAATTATAATAATCGAATGATATTACTCAAATATTTTCAACTTTCTCCTAAATAACCGAACAATTGAGAAATATTGAATATTTGTTTGATTTTTTTGTTATATAGAAAATTGTTTATCGTGTGATATGAGTTGATCCGTTTGAGTGCAGTCGTCATATATCCACACACCAAAAGTTTATTTATTTGATCGTTCTTTATCCCCTCCCCCCACCCCCATCCCCACCCCTCTCCCCCCATCCCCACCCCTCTCCCCCCATCCACACTCCAGGGTGGAATCCATGATGAAGCTGTCTTATTTTCCTATTATTGTTGCTACTTCTGTGCTTCGTATGATTTGAAATGAAACGATTTACTTTCATCTTCCAATTGTCGTTGAAATGGCAATCTAAAATTGTCGTTTTGTAAAAACATCCTAATTTATTTGAAAATTCTATTCGATTGATGCTTCTTTTATTTAAATTTCGCACCTTTATGTTCTTTGAAGAATTCAGGTGATTATAATATTCGCTTAAATAAAAATATTCCATTTTATTATCGTATTATATTGTGAATATTTGTATTTTGCATTTATAATTTTTATTCTTCTATTCTATTTGTGTTGAAAGTTGTGTCGGTTATGTTGTTGTCTTTTTTTGGTTGGATTTCAAGTGTTTTTTAATCAAATGCGGTACTTATCGATATAATCCTCGTTCATTGCATAATGGAATAGCATTTATGTGCCTTCTTTCTCATGTTTTATTTTTTGTTTTTATTTTTTTGCGTATTCTAATGTTCTTTTATTAATTGCGGCTACAATCAAACACTATAATCGCAAATTATTATAAGGACAAGGGAGAAGGAGAAGGAGGAGAGGAGGAGGGAGGGAGGGAGGGGGAGGGGAGGAGGGAGAGGAGAGTTATGAAGGCAAGGGAGGGAAATTGGCGGATAGAAGACCGCTTATTCGCTCTATTTTATTAGTAGATAACTGCAGGCATTAGTGGGCACTCTTTCGAAAGAATTGACTTTCAAAGTGGCACTCAGAAATGCAAACATTCAAATTTCCTAGCTGAATATCGAACTTCAAGTTTATTTTATTCAATCGCATATTGATTGTATATATTTCGATGTTTTTATGCATTTTACAAATTTGCTTCGCAAAAGTATAATATATAGGTTTCAAATCCCTGCAGAGGTTTGTTTTTTATATGTTATAAGGGTAGATCGATTAGAAACTTTAACGCATATCATACGGTTAAATATATAGGCATATATATGAATGTTGTTATATTACACTTTTAAAAACAATATATGCAAAAAATGCATCATAAAGAATAACACATAATTGCCGATTGCAAAGCAAACTCAAAACATAAATGTAAGAAATCATATTTGATGCAAATTTAAGTTCGATTGCAACTAGAGATTTACATTGCTCTTTCAGTTGATAATTTTGCAATAAATTGCAAAATTCGGATTGCAGTGAAAAAATCCTGATCAAAATTTTGCTAAATTTTCTATTTTACTTTAGCATATTTTCAGTCATTTTTTGCAGAATTTTTTGGATATGCAATTGCAATCAGCAAAATGCAATTATGCAATGTGAAAAATTAAAATACTCGAAAAGGGAGTTACTGGTGCAACGCTATAAAATTTTCATTATTGAAATATAATAACGAATAAAATTACATCAATCTAGATTGAAATCGATAATTATGCAACGTATATTTCACAGAAATTTGCAATTTGCAATTTGTGAGGTTGGTCGTTTCTATTTTCATATTTTCTAGCTTTCTAATGTAGTTTAAAACAAATACACAGGGGAGCCTACTGTTGTCATTTTGAACGTTAGAATCTCTTGATCTCTATGTAGTTCATACTTTTTGCAATGGATTGATTGCAAGTGGATCAAACGTTCTCGCCGTAAGGGGGCGCGCGCGACATTCGAATGGAGCCATTTGCGCGCGACATTCGAATGGAGCCATTTGCGCACGCGATGCCTTAGGCGACGTTACTTTAACGCTCCTGGTGGCAGAGCAAATGGGTTAAGAACGTGGGTAGGTCAAACTCGATTGTGACCGTACTACCGTAGCAGTGTGCAACATGGAATGGCTCGACTTCACGCTCTGAAGAGCGCATAAAAGAAGGGCTCCTGGCCTTTGCAGCCATTCGGTCGTGTTAGCTGGATTTTACGTAAGATTAGTTCCATATTGAAGTTGATGCAATGCTGATACAGATTTTGAAAATTCTTATTTCGTTGTTTCATCTCTTCGCTACGCTGTCTCCTCTCTTTCCCCTCCCTCTCCCCATATCCCCTTCATTCCACCACGAGGAAAAGAACAAATCCCAAATGGCAACATATTGCTATTGAGTGAATGCGTTTGTCGCTAGTCGTTGTGCATCTAAGTGCGCTAGCAATGAACGCCATAGCAACAGCGTCGATAGGCATTATAATTATTGCAAAATTAGAAATGCATGGTCACTAGCGCGTAACTTCTGTTACTGATTTCAGTGTCTTTATCACTAACTTAGTGCTAGCTGCAATTGGTAGTATTGTTATATCGAAATTTATATAAAAATATAACCTAAAGTTGCAATGAATTAGTATTGCAATGGAAAAGAATGCTCCCTTGCACGGAAACGGTTAAGTAGTCCCCATGTGTGATTTCACTTGGCGTCGCAGTGGTTGTCAAGACAACCTCAGTTGCACAAATATACGAAGCTTTTGCTTGCAAATCCTCAAATATTGTTCTTCCTCTACATACTCTTTATATGCAACCATATGTTAATGAGGCATTACTATTTGAGATGTAAGAATAGTAGTATATGTTAAAGCGTTTGAAATGTGAGGATATTGATTAGCTAATATAATTGCAGTGAAATATTTGCAAATTGTTCGCCTATTCTAAAAAATAGTTTGACCGTTCCATATTATTGCATAGTGTCGTAGTCTTTTGCAGTTATCGCGAAGTGTAACGTTTAAAGAATGCAGGAACATTATCTGGCAGGCTTCTGTTTTGTCAGTTATCTGTCTCTCTAATTTTGTCTTGGCGTCGATGTTCAATGAAATCCCTTTGACGAAGATGTTAGGGCTTAATATTTGCCTGCGCTACAGCGGTGACTTGAGATGAAGCTTTTTCTTTAAATGGTAAATTATCCATTATTGCAGAGAATTTGGGCGATATAACGCCCCAAGAATGTCGAAGAGCGACAGCGATAAAAGTGATCCACGGAAGAACTATATTCTCCGTGTTGCATCACATATATTCGGACTGAATTTAACCGAGGACAAATTACCGAATATTAAATCGGTACATAAATTCTGCGAGACGAGCGAGCCGGTTCTTATTATTGCTCGTCATAAACAGGTACGTTTACATACCTTCGATGTTTTTATATAAATCGTCAATATCGCAAATATTGTGTGGTTCTGTTAGGTCCCATAGTTTAGTGAAGTGTTCAAGGATTTTATCCTTTGAGTTCGCTTTTCAAAAGAATTAAATGGGCGCAATTGTCTCATAGAGCTTCATTTTTTAATTGCTGTTGTTTGCTGTTTACTAATCTTTACGGTTGTTTATGTAGTCTAGTGTCATAACATTTGCATTTACATGTTTATTGACTTCTTTATTCTGTAGCTGAAGATCTTTCGTCTCCATGTGTCTTCGAATGAATCATTCAAATAGTGAAAAGGCAAGAGGATTTTACAGTGGAATATATAGGAAGAGGATATAAGTGAAGCCTTATTCTCTTAGAAAAGAAAATTCCACATATATATTGTGGAGACTCATTCTTATACTGTAGCCGAAATATGGCCAAAGAATCAGTGGGAGGAAAAGAGGTCGCTGGGAAGAATACTTCCAAGGAACTGTTATGATAATGCTAAAAAATTTTCAGCGAGGCAATGTCGAGTTGAGCAACGAACTCGACGAGGAGCAATCCTCTTTGCCTCGAGTGGTCTTCTACAAGTCATCTGCGGTACCGCTCACGACGGATAATTATAGAGCGGTCGTTTCCGTGCTCACAATGCGCGGACAACCTGCTGAAACACTTCTCGCATCCATCCAACAGGTCACAGTTATTTTTCTCATTTGTTAGTTTTATTCAACAAAACCATTATTATCATATAGAGGTTCTGGTTGTGTATTTCCCTTGGGTGAGGATGAAAGCAGTTGGATATTCAGTGATGGTCCCTTCTATTCTTTTTCGCTGTTTTTTGCAGTACTTTAGTATATGGCAACATGATACAGCATAACTTCACTTCTTCGACAAGAAGTAGATCAATTTAAAAGGCGTAATGTGGCTACGAAAGTAATCAAAGTTTTCATAATTTCAGGTGTTCAGCAAACCGCTGCAAAATAGCGGTAAATCGAAGACCGACACGCAACTGATGAGTTTGGTGAGCGAGCTGGAGGAAAGCCTTATGGCAAGGCTGGATTCGAATAAACGAAGCACTGACGGTCAGTTTATAATTTCTATTTCTTGCATGTGTAATTACACCATTCTATTGTAGCTTGATCTGCTCTCCATTTCAATGAATTATCAGTTCGTTTTCTAGGTGAATCTTCCTAGGCTTATTTCAGATTCTCATCTATCTGATTTTTGTTGGATGTCAGGCAGAACGGTAGGCATTTAGTGTAACTGTAGGCGAATATTCATTCACAATTTACCGGAAGTATTAGAAAAATTAAATTTATAAAAGACTAACTACGTTAATGCATTGGAGATCAGATAGGTTGTTTGGGACTCAGGTGATCATATTATTGATATTCATTCAACTTTAAGGGATAAGCTCGCTACCTGACGAGATTCGTTATTGGAAAAGGCGGAGGGAGTTGCGACACGACGATGAAGTCGCGATGCAGTACTGCGAAGCGTTTGCGCCATTGGACGAGAGGCTTGAAATGATCGACGAGTGTCCGCTCGGGGAATTCACTGGATTTATCGAAGCAGCCGAAGACTGCATCGACGCTCTTTGGAGAAGTGTGGAGCCATATCCGGAGACACGCATGAAACAACTTATACACATCATTGGTAAGGCTGCATTGTTTTGATTTATAACGTTTATCTTATTTTGCATAGATAGATCACAAATTTAGATATAAATTTAGATATATATTACTTTATTTAAACTTGTTTATTTCATTTATTCAAATTTGTTCATTCAATTTACTTAAGTTCACTAATTTAATTTGTTTAAGTCGATTCTATTAATTTTTTGGTTTTATTTAATTGAATCTTTTTGTTCAATTCATTTAAATTCATTCAATTTATTTAAATCTATTTATCTGGTTTATTTGAATTCACTTATTTAATTTATCTAAGTTTATTTATTTACTTATCTGAATTCATTCTTTTAATTTGTTTAAGTTAGTTCATTTCATTCATTTAGATTAGTTTGTTTGAATTGTTTTTATTTATTTAGTTTGTAAGGCTGGAGAAAACTGTTATCATAAACTGTAAGCAGTAACAACATTTTTAGGAGGTATGCTAGTTGAGAGAGTCGCCAGTGAGATTGGAAAAGTGAACTTTTGGAAATCGGAGAATGCAAGCGATTTACTACAAATGGGCATCTCTCTATGCGACCAATGGACGTTCACTATTAAAACACTAACGCAGCAATCATGGAAACGAAACGCTGATGCGAAATGGAAAGGGGATACACCAAAATTGGATTTTATCAACGGATTTAGGACACGACTAAATCAGGTACCATTATGTTACATTCACGTATGCATGGAAAACGTTCTGAGTTGGTGCCATTTGTTCCCTCAAGCAAGTTATGGCTTAAGTCCTGAGTTGATTGTTTGAAGGTATAAGGTGTGCACGTTTTTTGGTATGGGTTTAGAAATTCAAGAAAGTATATGGCTTCATTATTTGAAAATACTTTTGATAGCTGAAGGGAATTGAACGTACGCTGGTTGCAGATACTTTCGTTGAGGATGCTCAGTTTTCAAGTTGGACAATTGCTCGATGAGCAAAATGTGGGAAACGAAATTCAAGACGCTCTAGAGAGTTCGATGAAGAGCTTCGATGCCCTCATCTATAATCCATTTACTGAATCACAGTGGAAATCGAGACTTCAGGTAGTTCTTTGTTATTTTTTTTTTCAAAGAAAGCTGCTGTCATATCCTGTAATATCAACACGGCGATACTTTGTTGAGGTGATGAATGAAAGCTATGGTCATTTTATATAAAGAGGCCTATTTAAATGCGTAAAGAGGGCAAAATTGGACGAACATTTCGAGGAAGTTGCTGTTAGGGGAATCGTTGATAGCTAATTGGTCGTGATTGCCGAAAACATCACAATGGGCTATTCTCTTCCTTTTCGAAATTAGCTTGCCGAGTCATATTTGCTGGAACGAAAATGGATTGAGGTGGGCGTTCAAGCAATACCTACTTTATTTCGCATAATCGAGAGGCGGTGCTAGCGATAGGAGTTTCTTAATACTGTTCAGGGGGTTTCTTAGGCGTTCTTCTGAAATAATACGTGGAGGAGATGATTGCGGATATTTTCTCGACGTGGAAAGGGGTACCGCGGGCAAACACGTTTCGGGCGAGTTGATGAGAGGGATTTCATAATCTGATGTTCAAGAAAAGAACCTCGATATGAGAGTAAGAAAAATTTTTTAGGCGGCTGAAAGAAGTATGGAACCGATCATTGAGAAAACGATTCCAGTGCTCAAGAATCGTTTCCAACCGAGCAGGATTGATAGCAGTTTGGTGAGTTCGGTTAATGACGCATTTCTGGTTAATGGGCGTATGAGGAAATGCTTCCTTTATGAATGATTCTGGTAGGTGTCGGATCCTGATGGACGCACCTTTAACATGCTCTACACTTAGGAAATGTCCAGATTCAGCCTTTCCAGAAAGTTTACCTATTCTTCGAAATCCTTAGTCAGCGATAAATTATTCTATCCTTTCACTTCAAAAAGAATCCATAGCTGTGGAGGTATCCTGGAGATGCTTAGTGCAGTGTGCTATTTCAGGTGGTGAGCGATCTGGTCAAATACAAACACTTTCTGAATCGACCTCGCGTTAAGGAACGCCTCATCGCTGAACGGTTGTCCTTTTCGCTAATTATTTTCTACTTGAAATTTATTGCTCAAAACTTTGTTAGTGGTGCTGGGTTGCTTATGTGGGGTCATTTACTCATAAACTTGTTGATCTATAGTGTGTTTTAGTAATTGAATTCTTGGGAAGAACGATTGACTTCTTGGGAAGAACGGGAATCAACATAAGAGAGAAAATAAAAAGTTCGCAAAAAGCAAAGGCAATAAAAGAGCGCTTATAATAGTGGCATTTGATGTTCGATCCACAACTTGGAAAAATCCTGTACCTGATTTCAATTCATATCCGAGCAAGCTGTTTTTTTGACAGATTTCCTCGTCGATTAGATACATATAACCTGTGCGAAAAGCGACTGTTAAGAAGTAGTTAGACTTGAGCGATACTACTCAATTTTCACTTTATTCACCAGGTGTCACTGCCACACCTTTCATGATTTATGAAGTGCAAATGTCAGATACATGTGTCTTCCCGTTTAGCACCCATTTCATAAATTTAATTTGCTGTTGATCAAAGAACTGCCAATGTTAGGAAATATTTTAGTCATTATTCATAGAAATGTTGGCATTTTGCACTTCTCGTAGTAAATGCTCTAGGCACCTACCTGGTACACATAGAAGATTTACAGAGAGACGTTGTTGAGCCGATTGTTGGAATCGATGTCAATAGGAAGGCGTGAATTCAACGAGCGTCTCACCAATGGCGATGTACCGATGGGACGCTATTTGACTGAGATCGCCGCAAAAATTATTTGGATTCGCCAGCAAATCGCACAGGTAATCTAAGAATCTCATTTGATACCACCACGATTATTTCCTCTCAGAAACTTTTGGAGATTTGTTACTACTTTATTACAAATGGAGAAGAAAAAAGATAAGGAAATATGTTTCAATTAACGAAGCATAGATTTGTTAACGAGCACATTGAATTGATGATTTATTCCCGCTCTTTAAGCCAATGAATCCGGCTTCTCTTCCAATATCCTACGTTATCAACAAAACCGAAATGCACAAATTTCTGGCAAGAATAACCCATCTAGCACGAAAATGTTCGCACTTATCTACGACGAAGCACACTAACAATGTAAGACCAAAAAACTTAGGTTTCAAAATCTTTGATTACGTCAAATATTTTCTTATTAGAGTTGATTGTTTAGTATTGTTGCATATATTTTTGAGAGTATGCCTCGAGTTTTAGAGATGATGAAAGTCCTTATTATTTGAAGTTTTCGTTCAAGATTTTCATATTATCAGACTTTATCAAAATTTATCAGAAATATTATTAGAGCATTAGTGCTTCCATAATCAAGCAACCTTTTCAGTAAGTATTAGGCACGCATGAAAAGTTGAGATAATGCTGTTGAAACTGTAATAGAGAAATAAGTGGTAATTAGAACATGGAATTTTAAGGCTCCCATTACAGAAACCAGCCTAGAATATACAAGTAGACAGCCATGTACATATGGCACCTAGGGCCTCGTTGTGAGCGAATTATGTTTGACGAAGTTTTTTGGAAGTTTCTTGTTGATTTATTTCAACCTCCTAAAGTTGGAGGGGTAAATTTAAATATTTTTGACCATAGGATGTCGGGAAAGCCGAATAAAATTTTCTGAAAAAGAGTCGGGTTTGGCCCCTCTGAAATAGGACTTTTCAGGTGGAGAACACAAAAACGCTTTCGGAGGAATTACTCAATGAGCTGAACGCGTATCCATCGCTGAAAAGTCGTATCGATAGCACTTTGGAGGAAATGCGTTCAGCCGAAACCGAGCATTTTGACTCGTGGTGAGTGATGACTGAAGAAGTATGTAGGACTGTAACATCACTAGAGCAGGAAAGATCCTCTTTTTGGAACCTCGTTCGGCCATTGGAACGGTGGTATGTAACTTCTCTCGTTTAGTGTCCCTGTGGTCGCTGCCGCAAAAGGCTTCTTAACTATTTTTCTATCTTCTAGCACTTCTAGAGGTCGTTTTTCGTCCCGGCTACATTTTGCCTCTGGATCACGGTGAACACTGACCTAGGTTCGTCCCCCTTAAAATCAGGAGTACTTCATTGAGATTTAAATGCAGCTAATGTATTATGGGATGATGACTGTGAAAGGGGCCGGGTATTTTGTTGCGATCAGTCCGAGCGACAAGATGAGGTATATCCGGAGATCTTATAGCGATCTCCTCGGGCGGAGCCTCGGCAAATAAGTCAGAGGGCATAGTGTAGATTAGGTGGCTTAGGAGAGGGAAGCGGAAGAAAGGAGGTGGCTTGGCGCAGGAGGAGGATTCCAGGGAGAAAGTTGGATTACGACACCAGACAGGTTTTGCTGCAACGACAAGGGATAGTTTTTTGATGGGATACCCCTGTGAAGGAATGAACTCGTGAGGAGAGAAACGGGAGAGGAGGCAGTAAAATTTTTGGGTTCACTCCACTGCATTGTGCGAAAACTGCTGGGTATGAACTGCAGAACTTGTAGCGTAGTAAGGGGCTAGGTGCCTAAGTATTTGCTTTGAAAGTACAGCGTTTAGGATTGAGGTTTAAGCATTTAATTCCAGAAAACTAGCAAATGCGTTAACGTAATTAGATCTTTTTTGTTGCCTTTTAATTTCCTTCACCGGCAAACTTTTTTTGAAATGAGGAATACATTTTTGGGCTTGCACTGAGGGCGATTCCAACGAGTCTCTTCCCTCTTAGTCACTTCCTAGGAAGTCGATTTTAAATTTTGACGGAAACTTCTGCAGAGATCAATGATGTTGTTGATGGAAAAGAAGCAAGCATTTTAATGTGTTACTAAGTTAACATTTACAACTATTTCAATAAGAAGTTGTACGTAAGAAAATGAGAAAAATAGGTAAAACAAACTTGATTTGTTTTTGAGTATGACGAAAAAAGATAAGTGTACCTTTATAATGGCCGAGTAGAAAGACAATAGAGAATTAAGCAACTTTAATTAATGTTTTCGATTTGAAATTTAATTGAGTTTTTTAAGGTGTCGTGAGATTATCGAGGCAATCGATGAGCAATGTGGTTCGATTGCACTCCAAACGACCGGTAAACTTATGACTATAGAAAAGAAATATGGCACGTTAATTGTGAACTATAGCGATCGATTGGTGAAACTTCTAAAAGAGGTTCGTCAACTCGGTGGTCTTGGTTTCATCATACCAAGCAAAATCATCAACTGTGCAAACGTCGCCGAGAAATTCTACAAGTACGCTATCGTCCTCAAACAGGCAAGCCAATTATTTTGCCCATGAGAGAGGTTATTATGGAGTGGGGAAAATGGGAAGGGAATTTATTTCCACAAATTTGTGATATTTTTATACTTGCATATGTAAACGTATTTTAGTTCAATTCCTTTCAACGATCCTTGAAGTTTCTGCGGTGAATATAAACTAAATAAAAAGACTACCCAAGATTGTGGAAACTGTTCAAGCATATTTCTCGCTGGGAAGGGAATGTTGTTGGAGGAGCTAAAAATATTGGGTGTTGTATAAAGAAGGGCATGTTGAGCGTTTTAAAGGAACTGTTTTTTGAATATCTAAGAAAAATTGCATCAAGAATTTCATTTACTTACGTGGTAGAAAAGTGACTTTTGTCATCTAAAAACAGTGAGTGGTTTAATTATTCGATCCTAAGGATGCAAGTGGAGATCATTTGAAGTAATAGGTCTCGGTCATCACAAAATGATGAACTTTTCACGAAAGCGACCATAATGAGGCCAGATAAAAGAGGAATTTAATAATGTTCCAATAAATACAATTCCATAGGAATTACAGTTGGAATCTCCTAAATATATGGAGCGTTTTATCTATTTTTGTAAAGTCATTGCTGGGGGGATGAATTGCTATGTACGATCAGCGTTATATTTAGTGCTTTCTTGGTATTACTGATAAAAATGCTGGGAATGGTTATGAGGATTGTGGATAAAATGGTTATGAGGATCTCAGCTGAAGTCTGTAGCTGACGTTATGGTATCTGGATTTCCGATGCTGGCATATATGTTTTAGCTCTACTAAGAACCACATGGTGACATGAAAAGTGCTCGGAATTTTTCTTGGATTATTTGTAATGTTTTCTCTGGATATTGATTGAAATCTTTTTGTGAAAATAAGCTATGAATGAGTTTAGGTGGCCCATTTCTACAATACAATCGAACAACAAATGTTACCATGTCAACAGGCGATGATGTTGGATGAAGCGCTCACATTTGAGAAACTCATTATTGCCGGTAAGAAAGGTGATGCAGCAATAGCGGCGGTAACTTGGGATAATCCGGAAAAACTTCAAGAATTCATCGAGAAATTACAAGAAGCAGCTCAACGACTTACCATCCGAAATCGGTGAGAAAGTTTTTTTTTCTTCGGAGCGATCTCAGTCGAAAATGAAAAGTAATTGTAAAACAGCTTTCTTGCTAATATCTCTTGCAAGCTTTTAATTTCTAAGTGATAAACTGTAGTTATGGGTCTGTTATTGCTTTCGTTCAATGATTCTTTATTTGTATATATCATCTAAGAACGACATGTTTTTTAAAAGATAATAAATGCGAGTAGTTGGGTTACATATTTCGAAAATCGCCAACAAGAGTAGCGAAATTAATTCAGTAAAACTCATAATTAAGTTTTTGAAAGTAGTATCTCATCATTCGAATTAAAAGCACTGCCTCTAGTGGAAACTAATAGCAATATAGGTGGTACTTTTGCAGAAAATTGAGGAAAGCTCATAGCGAAATATGCGAGAAGGTGGTCGGGCTGATGAATCTAGATCTGCTTAAAGAAGTCGACAGATGGAAGGATATTATGTTGGAAATTCGTGCGAAATTCGCCGAGCAAGAACCTTATGCGGGAAGCAAAAGCAACATGCGACCATGGCTTGTTCATTGGGATCGTCAACTCTACAAGGTGAAAACATTCCCTAAAAGATCTTTAGAATCACTGGGCAGAAATGTTGTAGGTACGTGATCCCGATGTGCCGATAATCGTTGAGGTTTTAGAAAAAATTGAGGGCATCCGTTACCGGAATCCACCTCTAATGTTATCGTTCAGTATGATGAGATGACATTTGCTCTCATTTTCGTGGAAGAAATGAAATAACAGTTCTGAGCGTTATTCTGCCTTGAAGGTTTTCATCCACTATAGCTTTACAAACCTCACAGATTGATTCACCTTACGAAATATATTTATTTTTTGTACTAAGAAGTAATCACTGACGTGAGCTCCTTCCGACAATCTGTAGTGTGGTTACGAAATCCTTCCGACAATGCAGATAAGAAAATCCGGTAGTTGAGGTGTGGAAGCCTTCTGACTCCATTAGAATAATATTTTATTTGCAATGTTAACAAGACGTAAGATCTTTCTAGCATTTCTATGGATAAAATGGAATCCCTGGCGTATGATTATAAATTCAGGAGTGATGGTGTAGCCTAATCTGTTGATAAACGTTGAGCACTGCTAAAAAAGTTCCATTTGTGTTGACAAACATAGAAACTGAGGAAAACCATGGAAACTGTAAAAATCAACCAAAAAATATTAGGGAGTTTTTTTGTTTTGCAAATTCTTTCCCCTGTTGTAGCCGTGTTAGTCAGCGAGCAATAATGTATATGTGAGGCGGAGACTTATTCCCCTATTTCACTGGATGTCTTATTTTAAAAGAATTCAATTCACGTTGTTTATTACTCACCAACTGTGTGAAGGGTTAAAACTGACTGTTACTTATTTGCATATTGCATTGCGCTATGCAATTTGATAACTTTGCAGGCACTCGATTTACAATATCGTTGGGGTATTGAAAATTTGCATGCGCAAATACCTCAAATTCAAGCGGAACTTGTTTTCAAGTAAGCATTGCTAGTTACTTCAATTAGTAAAATAAGTAAGAAACGAAGTTTGCAACAAAGATTTGTTGTATGCAGTATTTCTTGAATTTCCACTTTCATGTTTTATGTATCAAGAAATTTTCGCATCTGCGGACTGATTCTGCTTCACAACGCTCAAGCCCAGTACAAAAAAAGAACGCCTTGGTTATAATTTATGCAAGTGGAGCCATTTTCCCATTGAAAAAGTTACTCTTTAGTTTATTGCATTTATTGCTACATATCATGTAACCTTCTAAGTACATCTTTCTGCTTGTTTCTCGGCAATTTTTGCCAGCGTAATGTGAAGTTGTAATTTCAGGGAACAAAGACTACAACTACGACCATCGATAGAAGAAATTCGAGCAAAATACTATCGTGAAATGAAGAAGTTTCTTAGTATTCCACAAAAATTTCGAGGAGTTCAAGACACAGAACAGGTGAGATTGTTGCAAAGAGTTCATTGTGGTAGAACATGTGAGGCTCTTCCAAGGTCTCAAGGCTCAAAGTACGAGATAGGTTTTTGTCTGTCATTGGTGTACAGGCATTTTGAACTAGTCCGTTTCTGATAACAACTTAAGCTCTTCTATCCTTCATTCGTCCGTATAGGTTATGACTTATACAGTTCATATCTACTTCTTCAGTAAAGTCATCATTGGGAAGGAAGTTACTAAATTGTGCGAATTGCAAACGATTGAGATTTGTATTCGCTGTAGAGCGGGTACTAAATTACTTACAGACGTTCTTCGAGGTAATCGTTGCAACACTTCCTGTTATCAATTTATCTCTGTGGTCTTAAAATTGATCATTCTAGTATTATGGTACCACTCATAGCTTTGATGCAACGCATCGAAGTTTATAACATGATTGATTTCAGGCGAACAGAATTTACGCAGTGATGATCGAACGTAACGCAAATCGCTTTCATAGTGTATATGAGAAAGCTGAACAACTATTCGACAAGTTGTCGGGCGTTGATGCTCAATTCGAGGTAAGGCTTGTTGTGCTTAGGATACGACGTTTTTGTTCGGGATTTGAGCGTCTTGCATCGAGAGAGAGAAATGTGGGAGTTCTGGTTTTTCATTCCCAATTGAGTTAGAGTACGGAAGAATTCTTAAGGTTAGTTCTGTGAAACCCGTTACTTGGTTTGCATGTTTTTTTAAGATGAATTACTTGTTTTATGTGCAGTCGAATCGATTGCATCCGGAAATCAATTCGTAAATAATCCCCTGTGCGTGATCGCCAAGAGCCCTTTATGTATCTGTTAATGGGTTGAAGAATATTGAAGTTACTATTCAGGATTGGATAGTGCTTGGGCAAGTAGATCTTGAGCAATTGATCGACGAAAAGTTTACGCGCGCTGCCGATTGGGAAGCACAAATAAAATTGCTCAAAGGAAGAGGACGCGAAGCAGAGAAATTACCAAGGTTTGTGAATGAGGCAAATTTTTATTGTGCATTCAACCTCCCAAATTAGAGCTTCGGACAATGGGGAGAAGCGACATTTTCAATATTCCTTTCGGGGGTTACCAGTGAGGAGGTTTTATAAAAAAAATTTTTTTTTGAGAAGTTTGGAAGCATGTAAGATTCTCTTCGAGAAACTTACTAGCTGGAAAAATATTCTAAAGTTTTGCTGAAAAATCGTTTAGGTGGGCATTTTTATGTGATATAAAAATATTTCTATTTTTTCTTCGTGTACGTAATAATAAGTTCTCAAAATGATGGTCCTTTTCCAAGTTTTCTCACATACCTTCTATGATGAAGGAGTCAATGTTAATATATTTCAACTGCATTGTTTAAACAGCATTGTCTTGGTTTTATAGTCGCATCATCTTTTGTTCACGTACATCCACCGGAAATGCTCTTAAAGTCGGGACTTTTCGGCCATTTGATTATAATTCGGTCACCTGTCTGGCTACAACTTGAAGATGCAACTTAAAGGTAGTAATGTTTGGTAATCCTCTGGAATCGTAGCTTGATGTGCAAAAAGGCAAAACTTTCAATGGAGGGTACGCGGAAGGAGTAACTCTGCTGTCTGATTTACTTGGTGTTCACCTTTACCTTTTTAGCTCTAATAGTTGAGGATATGAATATTTTAGTGAAATTAAACTTGAATGTATATTGGTGACAACATCGGCAGTAAAGAATGCGATAGACGACATGCTGCAGAGGCTGTTCGACACGCTTATTTGGACTTTGCGTCACTCGATCAATGCACAAATTCAGGTACGCATTAAAAAAAACTTCCCATCGATTTTGCTCTACTTTTTGGTTCCTCAACTTCGCTTATTTTGGCATTCATTGAAATTCCCAGTTATTCACTAAGATATTTTGCGTGGTTTTTAGGAGTCACCATGATCTATCAGTCCAACGGCATAAAGAACTAGTGTAAAAGTCAGTGGATGCCATTTACGATTCACTGAAAATGTGCAGTATAAATGTAAAGAAGCGAAGAATCCAAGTTAATACGTAAAGGGATGAAAGAAATAAAGGTGGAATTTGAAATGAGAGCTGAAAATTTCATTGTAGTAAGCAAAATTGGTTGGTGTTTCGAGGCAATGTGTGATTTCCCAGTATTGTAAGAAATTGGACGTTAACGCTACTTTATTTCTGTCTATAGAAATACTCCGTCTCTTCTGAATCATTTTACTGGAAATAAAAATTTTGCGTTTTTATGATTTTCAAAAATAAATTTGCAATCAATTTTTTTCCGTTGATTTTATGCAAAAATTCATTTAAATATTTGTTGTAGACGATTAGTCAATTCCTCTCGCAAGCAATAACGGTACTCAGCTCGAGGCCACATTCGATCGATGAAATTGCTGAAGCGAATCGTAAGCATATGGAGTTTGGCGAAGCCAAAAAAGAGGTCAGTTTCATTTGCTCATTGAAATATTTCGTTTATTGGGGGACATGGAGAGGGGGGAGGGGGAATTACCGAGCAAGGGATTATTTATGCTGCTCTCCCTTGCTATTTTAATCCGATTACATTTTCTCCCATTTGTGCATAGAAACGAACCTTCGAAGTGTTGATACTTAACGTTAGCGCTCTAGGTTTGTATACTTTTGCTTTTGTATTCTTGGATTTAAGTATAATAGACTGTTCGGGATACTTTTTATAACGCCATATAAGATGGAACCTTAAACGATTTTATTACGCGTAAATTATTGCCACAGAGTTTTTTTTGGTCCTAGTTTGATTGATTTTCTTTTAGATGCGTTGTTTTTACAGATGAAAGAGATGATGAGTGTGATCGACGAAAAAAATAGATTACTTCGATCGATAGGTGGAAGTGGAGCTGAACAAATGCCAGCAACTATGCAACAATGGGAGAAGTTCGAACTGATGTTGGACAGCCATCAGATCATGATCAAAGAACAGGCTAGAAATTTTATGAACTTTTCCAACTTGATCTTTTGAAATTAAGCTTAGGTTTAAACTTAAATTCCCTCATAAGCGTTGTTGATTACGTCATGCTATTAATGCATATAAAAAGTGGCAGATTTCTTGTATATGTTCGCATTATTTAATCAGAGCAATGTTGGTCTCTAATAGTTTCGAGTATTTTAGGACCGTGGAATTGTTTAACGCAAATATTCTATTCAAAACATAATTGGGACACATTTGAACCATCTGAATCATTTGAACTTTCCTTTCTCCTCATTTTATTGACTTCTAAATAATGAGCTGCAATCCGATCACGAAATGCATCAAATGCGATCAGTATTTTGCATATCCGAATGGTTTTGAAAAAAACATTTCTCGCCAATTTTCATTCATTTTGAAACATGATTAAATCCATGTATTCATAAATGCAATTAGATCGCTGCCGATGTTGGACGCCGCTAGTAATCTTATTGTACGATGAACTTGGCGCGCTTTCTAGGTTTTTCATGCCTTTTCAAGAGGGCTCCTGATAAACTTTGTAAGGGGTGGCCACTCATGACGGAAGAAAAAATCTCAACTGTACGAGGTCATGAAGTTGGTGTCACATTGCAGGTCGATGTACTGAAATCAAACGTTGGCAAGAGCATCAAAATCCTGGCTGAACGGGCAGAGAAGCTGTTCGCTCGATGGAATCAATTCAAGCCGAACAAGGAAACGTTGAGTGAGGGTCGAGCCGCAATGCTGAGTGCGATCGAATTTATCAAGGAGGAGCGCGTACAATTCGACGACCTTCAGGCGTCTCGAGAAAAACTTATGTGAGTTCTTTCTCTCTCGAGATATACTAGGCTGTATTTTCTTATTCTGTAAGCTTTTGCGAACTAGCTGACTTTTTCGCATAAATGCATGGTAGTTTGTGCGGGCGCGAAGAGTACTAGGCTCATCATTATTCCTAACTTTCGCTTTTTTTCGTTCCCGTACCCATAAAGTGTAATAAGAAACTACTGGTATTCAGATACGTTTGTAATGTTTAAATGAAAGCGCACTGGTTGACCAACATTTTTCACCCGTCGAACTTGAGGTTGGGGAGTTAAACAACTAGTCAAGTTTCTGATGGCATGACTGGCATAATGATCTCAATATCAGCGTTATTTTCCTCGCAGATTTCTATAAAAGCTTCTCTAAAATCCTTGTTTTGGAGAATTAAATTGGAATCACTCTATCCACATGTCCAACACTAGAAAATCGGGAGCGACTACAAATTTGCAACCGTGTTGCAAATTTGTAGTCGCTTCCGATTTTTGAAAGCGCAATTGTTGCATGGGTCCCAGAAATACATCCAAAGGTCATAGGAGTAGCGCGCATACAAATATCGGGCCTCAGGGACATGATGCAGAACTGTTTCGATCCATTGAACTTAGCTCAAGGTTTTGACATTCAGAGTCAGCATATGCTGTGGGTCATTATCTCGGGTTTACCGTTATTTGTGGTGCTAGGAGTGCATAGAAGTCATTTATAAAAATGCCCTATGCTCGCCAATACCGGCTCTTATATCTTCATGAAAGCGAAGTAAACGCCTAGGAGCCATGAAGAAACGCATGGTGGTGGTAAACGCTCTTGTGCTTCGCATACTTTTCCAAGCGCTGTATCCATTTATCCAAGCAATCTTTCCGTAAATTTTGTAACACTACTGGGGTAGGTTGCGGCCTCACCATCGTTATGTACGATATTTCTCAAATCTGAATACCACAGCGTTTAGGTGAGATTGATGAACAATCTAAGTGCATTTGCACCACGTTTTTGGGATTAGTCCTTTGCATGCGGTATTCCTGCGATTTCTTCATGTATTTCCAACATCGGCATGCGACATTTGCGTTTTTGTTTACAAACTTGCTGCTTCCTTCCATATTTTACACGGTGCCAGAATTGTGGGAGGGAAGGGCTTTTCCTTCAAATTCACTCATCTAAAACGGAAGTTTGAAAGAACCTTGTGTAGAAATTTTCCGTGAGAATAGAGCTGATGGCGGGGGAACTTTTGATATTCATACCCTTAAAACTTGAGAAGTTGATAAAGTACTCATTCACAAATTTGGAAAATGCAAATATCGATACGTCCGTCGCTCAAATGCTGTTATTTCATTCTAACGCTCCGCATTTCATTCTAATACATATGTATATAATATATATATATGTATATATGTAATCAGTTTGATCGGTGAATTATATATATAATCAACTGAGGTCTGAATGTGAGCAATTTGCTGTGGAGAAGCCGGAGTTCGCAATAATCGATGAAATGGAAGCCGATCTGAAAGAGTTCGAGAACAATTGGATTCTGTACGAACGATTCAACGAAGAGTTGCAGAAACTAACCAACGAAGATTGGATTGTGTTCAGGTTTGTTTAATGCCTATATTATTATTTCGCTTTTCTAGGCATAAAGGTTTTGATAAAGGTCAACATAATTCTTGCAGAATTTTCGTCAACGTGATTCGTTGCTCATTGATTTTTCGAGAGTTAAAGCTTTTGCCGTTATTTTCCAAAAAGAAATGTATTTTTTTAATCGTTTGAGTCGGTCATATTTTCTGAATTGGTATTATAGTCGCTTTGAAAATTTTTGCATTGGGAATAATAAAAATCCGTTTCTTCATAGTTATATATGTTACTACGTTTCTTGTATGAAAACAGAGCATGAACTGTGTTTTTTTGTGATCATCATTAGAAAAATTGCATGCTCCCACATATTACTTCTGTTCCTCGAGCACCGCCTATAAATTGATTCTGCGGCTTTTGTTGCCGTAGAAGTGAGATGAAAAGATTTCTCAAAGGCGTGCTGGGTTTACCTTCCAAGGTTTTTCGTTGGACGTACGCAGACAGCTCAATTTTGTTGTGTATGATTGCTAACAAATTTAGGTCCAAGACCTACTTGTTCGACGAGTTTCTCCATCAATGGACGGAGAAACTGAAGTCATTGCCAGCATCTCATATGACCGTTCGCATAGCGAAAGATATTGATGGATTCAAGGTAATAATTCTGAATTGCTATCATCAGATCATCGTCAGAATTGCTATCAACTCTTAACCAAGGAAAGCAGCATGACCACACTGAACCTGCCTTAGAGTGCTCCCTAGGGCTTTTTAGTATATGGGCATCGGAAGGGTGCGCCAGTGGAAGAAAAAACTTAAAAGCTCCACTCAGGCATGTTTTTGTAGTCATTCACTTTGTGTAATACGAATGCTTATGCATGTGATTAAATTGGCTACCAAGTGGTGTGTACCTCTCCAGGTATCCCACACGATTACCTTCCGCGGTTATTGAGTCAGTAGAAAGATGAATATATAAAAGTTCCAGCCTTGAACCAAATCGGAGTTGTCATAATTAAGCATGTACATGATTTGAACTCTAGCAAAATTGATTCATTGAAAACGGCTTAATTTTTATTTTTGCATTTTTGTAAATTTGCATCCTCACAGCGCTTAATGACAGAACCCTATTCGTACATATATACTTAAAATGTATTAATATTTGTATGCGTGTATACTGTTCTGCTGGTATTAGTTGGTCCAGTAGTCTCAACTTGAAGTTATCTGAAGCTGGAGTCACTATGCGTGCAATATGCAGCACAGAATGATACCTCCCAATGTCTTTTAACCCGTGAAAGTGGAAAAAATTTAAATGCAATTTATATTGATTGGTTTCTTATTGTGCTCCAATCGATTCATGTAAAAGTTTTTCGTAGAGTGGTCGGGTCAGCTAAAATTCCAAGGTATCATTTAAGCACGGCCTTCTTGTTGGTCATTTATGGAACTGGTTGATGAAATGAACTCAGTGGAGAAGTGCGTATCGTGACTGTTTCCCTGAGATACGCGCATCACCACCTGTTCACCTGACCAGCCAGTTACATAAATGACCAACAGGAAGGAAGCTGTGTTATCGCATCGGCTCTTTACATTTTTAATTTTTTCCTGAACGTATTAACGATCGAATCACCTGTTAAGATTAGCTGCTAATATATGTTACTTGTCAGGAAATGAGCGGTGGTCTTAAATATTGTCGTGGAGAAATGCTAAGCAGTGACCACTGGCTAGAGCTTTTCCGTTTGCTGGGCATGCCAAAAGGAACCACTCTCGAACGGCTTCATTTCGGTGACCTACTTACTGTGCACGAAAACATCGCTGCCAATATTGAAGCGCTGAAGAATTTGAACGCTCGTGCACAAGGAGAAGTGACCATTCGGGAGGCGATCCAAGAGGTCGAGCTCTGGGCAGCTCAGGTACTTTTCAAATCATTTTACATTATCCTGTTGTTCTGCATCACATGACTGCATCATATGAATTGTGCAAACTATCTCTAATCGTGGCCTTGAACGAGATGGGATGTGTGGCGAATTACGATTGAACGAGTGGAATATGTATTGAGATTTGGTCGCGCTTTTATACGGTTCATTCAGAGAAAAGCATACTTTAAAAGCACTTCACAATTCTCATCGAAAGCTGGGAAATAAAACGTTTTGAAACAAAGCTATTTGTGAATGGGCGCATTTTTTGAACGACTTTTGATGTTATCTGTGATCGTTTCTGAACGTTGGCCGATGACGGTGCTTTCAGTATGCCGAGAATTCGCTTCTTTACAACATAATGTGAGGCCTACGACATAGGACAAATCGGCAGAGGAAACTCCATGTTGACATATCTAATGATTTGTGAAAGTAAGACTAATTTTTTATTGTTGAATATTTTGTTTGCAGGCCGAATTTACACTTACCGAATACAAGCATACAAATGGCTCAATTATAAAAGTCATTAAGGACTGGAAAGACTCCATTAACTCGGTTAGTTTTTTGTTTTTGTTTTATTATGTAATCGCAAAGTTACTCGTTTTCTCACGATGTAATTTTATCGGATTTTTCGTTTTTCTAGCATCAGTTTCATGCTGTAATATGCATTTGTATGAATTAATTGAATTTTAGGTGAAAGATACTGAGGCACTTCTACAATCATTGAAGAATTCGCCTTTTTATGCGCAATTCACCGATAAGACTTCAATATGGGAAACAAGGTAAGCGGCTTTTTTCCTTCGTCGTTTTCAAGCACTTCCTGATTATCAAGTATTTGAAAATTGCTTTTTAAAAAGGGAAAACGGGATCTCTTCTGAAACCACGTTGAGTATAATATGCCCAGTAAAAGAAATAAGATTATAGTTTTAATGGAGATCATATTTGCGATTTCTACATATATTTCTCGTTCTTCCTCTCATTAGTAGTAGAATTTATTGAGTACTTTATTTTGAAAGTGCTTTGCAGATTAGCGGATCTTGATCAGTACCTTCAGTGGATGAACGAAATTCAACGAAAGTGGATTTATTTGGAGCCAATATTCGGTCGTGGATCGTTGCCTTCTGAAGCATCACGCTTCAATCGAGTCGATGTCGAATTCAGAACGATTCTCAATGGTTCTTCATTTTATTTTGCTCTCAAATGCTTCATTCCACATAGCTTTTTATTTTATTCTCTTATAGCCTATTTTTTATTGCCTGTTCTATCAAATAGTATATCAAAGTCTATATTGTTTTGTTTCTCTTGCATACTGGACATTAAAGCATCGTAGTGTGGAAATGGTGGTAGACCTTCATCATTACAAGGGGAAATTTTAACGCAGGATATTTCATAAATGATGACGCCCATCTTATGATAACTACTAGTGTCTGCACATTAGTAAAATTTTATACGGTGGCTGCATAAGGTTGGCAGCCGAAAACAACGGGATTTTAGCAATATCTATTTGCTTTCCTATCTAAGTCCTTCGTAAGATGTTTATATAATTTGAAAGGTTTTCAGAGGTGGCACGTGATAGTCGTTTGGTAAGCCTTTGTTCAAGGCAATATTTACGAAGGACATTGGAGCAGATCATCGATCAATTGAATCGTTGCCAACGAGCGTTGAACCAATTTCTTGAGGTTAATTATTCATTATTACCAGCTGCATTGTTGACATATTCATTAATTGTATTCCTGCTGCTAAGACAACACAGGTATTACTGATTATATCTTAGATAAAACTTTATAGTAAACGCCGCACGATAAATCCTTGCAATGTATGCTTCCACGATGTAGTCACTGTAGAGATTAGCGCCTTCGCGCAAGTGGCATCACCTTAAGCTCGATCGTCTTAGCAAATTCTAGCTTACTCTACGACCGCATCGACACGAAATAGTGCCAGGCAGCTCGTAAAATAAATTCAAGGTTTTATATGCATTCAAATGTATGTACTTTAACTAATTTAGGAGGCGATATTCACCGCAAAGATTGGTATATTCGGACCAACGGCATATGTAAATTATACATCGTAATCTTAACAAACTTGATTTCGCTTATTCCTTAATAGATATCCCCGACTAAGTAGGCATGCACATATGTTGACGCATATGCGTACGTGGATGCAAATTAGGACGTATTCATTATAAAGCGCTCAGCAGATGTGAATTTGTTAACGCGAACGGTTGCAGAGAACTAACTGTAAAAGATATTATTAACTTTTTGGTATCAAGTTTTGAAAAGTTAAAGGTATCGGAGAAGATTGCAAATGTTTTGGAAGGAATTATTTTCGGGATGTTGAGGCAGATCAGCTATAGAGTATATTTGGATTGGAATATGACGGAAATGAGTGGACTCAAGACCTATTTAAAAGTCACTAGAAATTTTGATGATTTTGCAGGAGAAGCGAAGTGCATTTCCTCGATTCTATTTTCTCGGCGATGATGATCTTCTCGAGATTCTTGGACAATCGACAAATCCGGTTGTTATACAAGCTCACCTCAAGAAGCTCTTTCAGGTAATTTTTTTCAAACTTTCACTAATTGATAGGCTACAGGCAAATTCCTCACTTAAAGTTGTTTTGGTTTTGCACTACTTTCGCTTTCCTGGGTGCAATGAAGAGGATTTTTAATGGAAATAAGCTGTCTTTTTTCACAAAGTTAATGCGTTCTAACTTTTAACAAGTGAATCGACCAAATTTCTCTCGTAATAAATTTATTTCCATTTTTTATCATCCATTGGAACTGAATGTAGCAGTGTGAACCACAGAAGTATTGATGAAACCGACAAAGGCTTGAGCTGAGCGAATCTTAACGATGTAAATTTCATTCATTCACGTTATTGAAATTGTAGAGAATTTCGTATTTGTTTGCAATGTCATTTGTGGATGCAAAAAAATGCATTCAATTCTCGAGTAGGTTCCTGTTAATATTAATATGTAGATTTAGCTAACCTTGAAATTATAGAGGAGGCAAAACAGGTTAAAAATTTATGCAATTTATGAGTGGTTTCTTTTTTCGAACGAACAAATAAATATGTAAATTTATTCTCATGGATGCTATAGTGGTGTCATACGAACATTTTGAGGCGATACTTATGTTTCAGGGTATCAGTAAGGTGGTCTTCGGAGAAGCTAATCAAACTCTAGTGGCAATAGTTTCTGCTCATGGTGAAAGGGTACAACTTTCAAAGCCAGTTAGAATCGTGCCACAAGTGGAGGTAAGACATCATTAAAACTTACGAATCAAACTTGTTTATTCATACCAGTTACTTCAATTAAAGAACTGTCTCTTCGGCATTTAGTTGCTTATTTGCATATCATGATATAACCAGTTTAAAAAATAGGTAATTTTTAATCCTTCATTAAATTATTGCAGTATAGTAATGAATAATAACTTGCAGATATGGCTACAGGAGCTTTCAATTGAGATGAAGAATACAATTCGATTGCTGACCATAGATTGTCTACGACAAGCGAGTCTTGACCCGGGCAAATATCCCTCTCAGGTATGCATCTAGCAGATATGTGGCCACGCTCGATACAACAAATGTGAAAGTGCTATGAAACGATTTTGGAGGTAGATGCGGACTACAATTTCCTTTTATATTAATAGCGAGTGAGGCACCAAACATTTGATATTTTTTATATTGGCATTCTATATGCCAAAATGGAAAAGAGCAATCAAAATTTCGTAGAGGTAATGAAATTGATTGTTACCTGTTCACCGGCAAAACTCTCTTGCCGAGATAAGTTTTGATTCAACTCTATCCTCTGAGGTAATCCCGCAAGATTGATAGTTTATTTTGAATGCTGATGGAAAATGTTACAGCTCTAAATTTAAAGGACAGTGTTAATTTTAGATTTTTTTGTGATTTAGTAGTACCGCAATAATCTTAATAATTTTATTTTTACTATGAGCTGCCTTTTATATTCGCATAATTATCTTGACGAATGTTTTAGGTGTTGTGCCTTGCTGAGCAAATTCGTTTCTGTCGTGATTGTGAAAATGCACTGGATGAAACAAGAGATCTGAAGCAGTTTCAAAGCGAGCTGAAACAACAACTTGCCGCCTATACTAGTTCACGAGTAGAGGATTTGGTGCTCAGCTTGAAGCTGAAGTCACTAATTCTCGACCTCATCCACCACATTAACATCGTTGATGAACTACTAAAAGAAAATGCGAGGTGAGTTTTTAGTTGTATACGTCGTCATAAGGTTTAAAAAATATTTTGCATATTTCTAACCGCAACTTTGAGCACCCTGAAGGTACATAGATAAGGTCGTCGCAGTATCCAAGAACTAGATGACCACAGAGGCAAGAGTGGAAAAAGCAACGTGTTTTTTAAAAGAGGGAGGAGGGGAGAGAGGGGTATGTGCATTGTACAGTACATGCATTTGGATAGATATCATCATAAACGCTTTGATTCCTGACTTGGAGCCTCTTTCAAGCTCCTTTTTGGGCGTCTAAGAACAATGCACTTCTCCTCAACCTTTCTATATCAAATTCAACTCCTTCTCTCGTCTTTTTTCGAACTTAGCGGCACCCATAAACTGAATTATTATTACTGTAGAGAAGTAAAGAATAAGGAGCAATTTAATTTATTGTTTTTATATCTTCTTGCACAGCCAATTCCATAACACCTCAACAAACTGAATTTTTATAGGGATTCGTCGTGCTGGTTTTGGCAAAAGCAACTGCGGTTTTATTTGGAAACGAGTGCACAGCACATTGTGATACGCCAAGTAAACGCTAAGTTCGACTACACCTATGAGTATCAGGTGGGTATTTTTTGTATTTTTTTGTAGAGGCGTTTCTTTATTATAAAAAAGACAGACAACATATTTGGTTATTAATATCGTGGTTGAGTTTGCATATTCTTGTCTATATAGCCAACGAGTTGACAATTACTATGCAAATATATGCGTGTTTAGTAATGTTGATAGGCTATTTGCCTGCCATACCAACGAAATCTGCGTATTTGCTGAATATTCAAGAGGTAGCAACTGGGCCAATCGAATACGGTGATTGTATTGCGCGTCTCTCTGTAGAGATCCTTGTATCATTTAATCGGTGAATTTATAAGTGTGCAAGAGCATCGCGCCAGAATTCTTGTCAATTGCTTCGTTTTTCACGCTATTGAGGGAAATAATGTATTCCCCTCAGGAAAAAAAAAATTTTTTTCTATATATATATATATATATATATATATAATATATATATATATATATATATATATATATATTCATCCATTCATCCCGCTCACCTCAGCGATCCTCCATGGGATCGGAGGATCGTTGTTCAAGTTTAGACCAGTTGCTACCCACGAATTCTCATTTGCGCGATTTTCATTGCGCGCCTTACGGCGATTTAGTGTGAAAATTCATGGAGTGTTCAGTATGGGGACATTGATCTGCGCTCGCAACTATCACCTAAAATAATTGAATAAATATTTCAGGGTAATGCAACAAAATTGGTACATACACCACTCACCGACAAATGCTATTTAACATTAACGCAAGGTATGTTACAGACCATCTTATTTTCCTTCGCATTTAATTTTCCCATCTTCCTTTTATATAAAATTAGCTTTCCTGTTTCCTTCGTTCTCATAGATCCGATTTCAACGGTCTTTTTTCAGCGATGTCAATGGGAGTCGGTGGAAATCCGTACGGTCCTGCTGGCACCGGTAAAACCGAATCAGTAAAGGTTCGTTCGTTAGAGATATATTACTACGTTTTTATATTTCAAGAGGAAGCATACAGACTGGCCAATAGAACATTATGATTGAAATCGTTAAATTGTAGTGCTGTATAACAAGGTTGGATTTATGAAAATATAGTCAACAATGAGGCATTTTTTAGGCACTTGGCAATTTATTTGCTCGACAAGTGCTCGTATTCAACTGTGATGAGGGAATCGATGTGCACTCGATGAGTCGGATATTTGTCGGTCTGGTGCAATGTGGCGCATGGGGGTGTTTCGACGAATTCAATCGGCTCGATCAGGTTTGCAGATAGTTTAAACAGTTATTCGTCTCGTGTAATTAGTGGTATGATTGGAGGTATTTAAGTTATCGTTAGCGATTGTTTATATCAAAGTTTAGTGTCATATTTTATAGCGTTTGGTTTGGTTTATGCCAATTTTCTGTTTTCCATTTTATGCAAATACTGAATTTCCCATATTGCATTCGTGCCAGTCAAGCAAGGGTGTAGGCTTTTCTTTATCAATCGATTTGCAATTTTTTTCTGACCATGAATTCAGTTTTCTCACTAATTTGCATAAATTTTTCTCACATCATCCTAGTGCATAGATTTCGCCTCTTTTTTGACCTTTGATTGAGTTTCCATCATTGTCAAGTGTTGTCTTTGTTTTACCACTTTATTATCAAACATTGTTATCAATTATCGCCGTGACTTGTCGTACCTCATCACTAAGATGCTGTTTCATAGCACCTTATTTCCATGGTCGCTCTAGCAAATCAGTTAATTCGAATCAATTCTTTACGTGCATTCGAGCGATAGGCAAGCAGCGCCTACCTATCGTTGAATTGTTTGCTATGAAGAAAAATTTTAGATTCACAATAATATTTCTCAAGGGATCCGCTGTTATCACAGTAGCATCCATGATTAAATTGGGGATCCTCTCAAAACGATAGCCAATTTTATAAGAGGCCGTCGCAATTAGCATTTCAAAAAATATATGTAAATTTATTTATTTCGGCTAGTGAATTAAGTCAAGGATTGTTAGATAAACTCAACTAAAAAGAGGAAGTTGTAGTGGCCAATTTGGCCAATTGGCCAAAATTGGGCATCGTGACTTCTTTATCTCCGGTTATTAAGCACGGTTCGACTGATTGGATGTTGAGTTAGTGTGCAAGTAAAGAGATAGATGGTTATTTTTAAGTGTGGTATGGTTGGCTTTGATGTAACAGATGCTGTGCGCTCGTGCATGAATCCCTTCGAGTTACTTAGTTAGGGCTGTGCATTTTACAACTTAAAGATTAGCTTTCTCTATTTGATGAGCAGTTTCCTCTGTTTGACGGATCCAGCTTTATCTGTTCATTCGGGGATGTGCTAACTCCTCATCAAAATAGTCCATAGCTTTGCCAGTAGAGTAAGTGAAAACGAGATACTGCAGGAGGTGAATGTATCAAATTTGAAATCTTGCAAATGTTTTGAGAATATCCCATGTAGTAAAGGACTCATTAAAGTAGTAAAGGACTTTTAAAATGCAAGTTATTTCAGACAGTGCTGTCGGCTGTTTCCATGCAGGTGCAAACGATTCAAAATGCGATCAAATCTCGTTCGGGAATGTGCTCACTCGGCGATAAGGAGGTAAGATTGTTAAGTAGCTGCATCGTGAACATTTGTAAAGAGGGGTTATTTCAAGTGGAAAGGTTGTGGTGACATGGTATATAGAAGTTATTTTAAAGTAATTGGATATTTTGGATATCCATTCTGTGAAGTTTATAACCCAACTTTTCTTACAACTGCTTTGCCCGTTCCTTCCCTTTCTAGTGGATTCACTCTGCGAAGAACGTACTATGGGTTATATGGCAGTTCTTTCTGTTTCTTCAGCGGATGCGGCTGCCACGCATTTCCATCCCACGAGGACAAGTCTACTTCTTTCAGATTGAACTAAAGAGTTTTTTATTCAAGACTGTTCGTTTCGGTCGGATCACTCGAAAGATGGTTTACCTGATTCCATGACAGAGTGAAATACTATCAATTTAGAAAAAAAGGGTTTCTACTATTCATTGCGTTTATTCTTTCGCCCTCAAAGATCGTTTGCGCGTTTTGTTACGGTGAAGTTTATAAAGTTATGGAAAGCCTAAATGTTTACATAAATGGTCTGATGTATTAACATGTAGCATTTGTTTGAAACATTCAGGTTTCGGTTGATCCAAATTCTGCAATATTCATCACGTTAAATCCGGCTGGTAGAGGTTATGGAGGTCGACAGAAATTGCCGGACAACTTGAAACAACTCTTCAGGCCGGTAGCAATGTCTGTGCCCGACAACGAGCTCATCGGTTTGTTTTGCTCTTAATCTTTAATCATTCGGGAGTGGCGCCTTGTTCAGACGAATTCCTATGTTCGGCTGTTGCGCCGTATACAATGTTCGGTATAGGGAATATGCTTCGCATTCTTATTATTTGTTCAGTTCTTTCTCTAATAGTTTAAATTTCGCGGCGGTAACTGAATCTGTTTACAGCAGAGACGATTCTTTATTCGGAAGGGTTTAAAGAAGCGAAGGTTCTCGCAAGGAAACTCGTCACCATTTTCGATCTTAGCAGGTAATCCGCTCATATCTTTAATGTAGTTGGAGTTCATTGCGCGGAATTCTTTTTTCTTGTTATGTTACTTTGCTGAAATAGGGTACCAAAGATGTTCAGGAGAGTTGGCTATAATAAGTCAGGTGGGTGGTTTAATCGAAGAGTGCAAAGGTTTGAGGAGGGAGAAGAAGTTATGTCAGTTTAGGTGAAATTTTACTGATAATCCTAAAGGTGAGCGCAGTTGCCATTTTTTTGTCAAAAAAGGCACACTTCGGAAAATTTCCGAAAACTTTAGAAAATTCTATCAAACTTGGACTTAAGAGGGCAAGGGGACGGAGGAAGGGAGGGGGGCGGATTGTGTTATCGCGAATCATGCAATTATTTGAACATGAAATCTTGCTTTCTGGATCTCCGGTAAGACAAAGTCTGTACGTATGTCATCGATGAATCCAAACTATCACATATCAGCGCACTTCCCCCCGAGTTTTATACTTAGATTCATATCCAATCTAGCGAAGATTCTTGCTCACCTGTGAGTAAACTCCTCTGATATGGTTTCATAAATATATTGGTCATTTGCCTTAGCTGTTCACAGCATTGGATCTGAATTCAAAAGTTGAAATCCGATTGTCGAAAATCAGCGAATCCTGTGACCGCCCCGTCTGCCGCACTGTGTATACCGCTAAATGCCTCAAATTGACTGCTGATAGCTTAAAACCAGTACGAAATTTATAAGCTGCGTCTATTATCGTTCATTCAATTTGTTGGGTTAAGGGAAATGCTAAGCCAGCAGCAACACTACGATTGGGGTCTACGTGCGCTTAAGACCGTGCTACGTGGTTGTGGCGATATGTTGACTGCAAATCCGACAGGTGATGAGACGCAAATCGTCGTCGAGGCAAGTTACTTTATTCCTTTCAAAAGAACGATAGTCACAAATCTTTAGTGCGACTCATAAACACCAGAACTTGATAATTGTGATAACCTGATAAAGGTAAAATCGAATAGCCTAAATCAGTTCAAATTAATTGATTTAGGCTATTCGATTTTACCTTCCTTATATTTGCTCGAAATAGTAAGCTCACGGTGGGGACACTGGAGACGTTTTCTTATTTGTATACCCTTTTGATAAGTTTCATGAAACTTGATATGATTATGCTCCTATATCTGTAGTAAGAAATCACTAGAAATTGGTTGGTCATTATTGGGCTTCATATGAAGCAGATTCTTACCTGTATCTGTGAGATTGCTTTGGGTATCTTTTACACTCATAAGGTATTCGTCACGTTCGAGGTCGAATATTTGTAGAACGGCAGTGATGCCTGGGACACAGTGTAAGGTTCATGTAAACCTTGAAGAGCTGCGCGGAAGTATGCACCATTTCTTTTATTCCTTCAAGGGTTTAAGCAAGCTTTCATGCTAATGGTGAATGTATTGACAGGCTCTGCAGCTAAATACTCTTTCAAAGTTGACGTTCGGTGATTCGAGCAGATTCGACGTACTCATCGGTGACGTTTTTACGGACGTGAAGAAGGATACAGCCCAGGTTTGTGTCATTTACTCATTGCTTGTAATTGTGGGTATAATTTTTTATAGGGCGGTTCCGTTAACCCTGAGATGTTATGTTATGACCTAGAAGAACTTAGTTACGTTCGACGACCTCTGATTGAGCTTTTTTATTGAGGGAATGGACTGATTCTTATCTTATGTTTAGAAGGCAGCATAGAGAACCAGAAAGGTCATTTGTCAGAGGAGTTAAGCGATCTTCTACAGCACTTTTTATGCTTCAAGTGATTTTGCAGTCTTAGGGGATTCTTATCTTTACCTTTGCTACTAAAATTTTTTTGATGTTCAGTTGACTCATTAATTGCATGTTTAGAAAATAAATTACTTCATAGAATTTTTGTTCAGTTTATCTAAACGTTCACTTCGCAGAGGTTTCTTTTTCATAATTAAACGTCATTGCGTTTTTCTTCATCCGCTGATCGAGGATGGTATATTATAACAAAAATCAAAGAAGTGAGCAGTCGCTATTTCATGTCAAAGGGTTTTTGTCTGGGGAACACTATCACATAGGCCTTCTGGAGCCCTTCCCAGGCTTTGTATTACTCTGCTTAAACATTTCATACCATATACTCCAATAAATAAAGAGCAAGTAAAAAGTTAGTAAGATAGCTTTTGTGCATACCTCCGATAAAGAAAAAATTTTTCTTTGTAATTTGGAAATACTGTGGAATATATTGAAGTAATTTTTGACGTTTTCTCAAGCGAGTCTCTGCTACTGCAGTATGTGAAAGAGATGGAAGAATGCCCATTCCAGTTATTTTCCTTTCTACATCTCAGAAAATTGTGGAAGAATCGCCACTGTAATAATTTTTCTTCCTATCTCTAATCGGAAAGTTTCCTTCCTTTGTTCCCAGCAATTCTGTTGCTGTAATCCGCTACTTTCACCCGGATGCTCTTTCAGTTGTCTGCATTGACTATTACTAAATAACGTTTTCTCTTTCAGTTCGATGATCTGGCAGAAGCACTGAAGCAAGCTTCCGAGGAAATGAAGATTACCATCACAGATATCCAGGTAAGGATGGACATTTGCAAAAAGTAGGGTTCCTGTCTGGAAATAAAATAGCAATATCGATGTATTGTGAAAGGGATGGAGGTAAGGCCCGCCTCTCATAGAAGCAGCACCTCACATACGACTTTTTAAAATACTGCTTCTTGAAGCCGGGTCTAACTTGCTCTTTTCTGAGACCAAGATGTATGACAACATCGGCTAGTGTGAAGGGAGCGAGGGGGAGGAAGAGGAGTTAGGCGCTGTCAGATCTGCGTATATCTTATTGTCGAAATTTACATAAAATTTCGCCCTGGTTTTCGGGTATTTTGTGAGGTTTAAGAGAAAAGATCATTCAGCGTGATATTAATGGATGCTCGTTGACGATTTTAATATTTAACTGTTTTAATAAAAAAGAATATTTGCATAATTTGTTGCTTGCTCTGGAGAATTTTTATTGGAAGAGGAAAACAAAATTATCCTTGATTAAGATCATTTATCAGTTATTTACAGCAATTTTGAGTGTTGTTTTATTTTTTCGCAAGTTTTTGTAAAGGATCTTTTATGGCGCTAGTATCGTTTTAATGCTTAGTTGCATTATGTAAAGTTCCCTCTGTCATTTTTTAGCATAAATACATATATTGCATCTTCTTTTCACTTTTTGGTTTGTAGAGCAGGGAAGGTATTATGTAGTAATTGGATATATGAACACCTTTTCACGTAATTTTATTCTCGTTTGCATACCTTGATAACTTTTCAGTTGCTTTTATGAATATTTTGTTTATCAATCGGTATGTGATCAGAAGGAAATTATTTCAGAAGAGAAAGATATTTGAACTGTATGAGCAATTGCGTCGAAGGATGGGTGTCGTATTGGTCGGTCCAAGTGGATGTGGCAAATCAACACTTTGGAGAGTGCTTAAAAGAGCACTGGCTATTGTCGATAAGCCGGTCACGACCTACACCCTAAACCCGAAATCGATTTCGAGAACAAAGGTTATTGATGGTTTGTTGGTCATTATTTTATCGGTCATTATCTTAGATCAGTATGACTGTAAATGGTAATAAACTAAGGTAATAAAGCACTGAACTAAGGCAGTATGCAAGGGTCATTATCTCACACAATTTTTTAGGTGCTAGTGCTATCAGAATACGATTGCGTTCCGATGAAATATGCTCAGCGTTCGTTTTTAGGCATCACCAAATGAAATTAGCTTCGAGCACAATGAATTCTAAATTATTAATGTTATACCGTAATTGCGTAGAATTATTGAAATTTACATTATATTATGAAATTGACCAGGGATCGATCCCATTGAAGTGTTTCGATTAGAGATTCGAGACGCTAATAGGCTGGTTATTCACAACCAACTTAATTGTTGTATTCTTTTGCAAAGAATTTATTTAATGGACCTTGCGATTATCCTACGCAAATCATGCATTAGATGGCAGCATTCTGAGATTTTTCATCTTTCCTCTGGACACTAGTCGTTTATTGTGAAATAGGTTTTCAAAGAATGTTCTCATTGTTTTGTTTTGGATTGGATACCTAAATGAGTCACTATAATGGAGGGTATGTGTTTAGCTTAGACGGGTAATATGAAGCGTTTGTAGTGTGTAACGATAAATGCGTTATATTTTTAGAGTATGGATTTTTTTCTCTAATACGGCGCGAAAATAAGTGGTAGTGCTAGCGGGTGACCTGCGTTAACGAGCGATCTTTTATGATCAAATGAGTTTAGTGATCGTGGCAATCATGATGATCTTCATTGAGGTATCTCCCGCGTGTAGATTATGACCTCCCAATGCCTTCGGGGCCGTAGCAGAAGCTATAAATAGGCTGCGCTCTTGCTTGCAAATCAGTGTGTTTTCTCTACCAGTCGATGTGTTACTATGTAACTCGCAGCAGGCGAGCTTCTGCTGCGCCGCCCTATCTGCGACCGATTCAGGCGTGTGTTTTCTGCTGATAGGTATGTGACTCTGCTGTGCGCCTTCATAAGCTTGACTTTTTCGCAGATAGGTTGAGCGTTATTATATAATTTTTTAAATCGCTTCAATATGTAAAATCAAATTGTTTACAGCTGCTTGGCTATATGGATTTGGATACTCGAGAATGGTTTGATGGTGTTTTAACTGCAGCAGCTCGAGAAGGTAAAAATTTATGGAGATTTGAGAGAGAGGTCTTAATTTTATTGTTATTGAGTGAACGGTAATAAATTGATCGAATAATTTTTATAATTTTTCACAGCCAATATTTTCTCAGTAAATTGAACATAATACCGGGTTTAGAAGGTTTCCACGATTGGAATTCATTTGTTGTTGGTCAATTTTCTAAAATGTGTTTCTACATTTTTAGGAGAATTGATTGCTGCATCTTTGTGTTTCTACATTTTAGCAGTTCGTTAGGAAACCCGTCGAGCTGGCATGTTTATAAAAAAAACTTCTTGTGACTATAGTGCCTTAAGAAATAGTGTTATCGTGTTAGGGGAAAATTCCAGTTGTACGATAGGCTTCATATAATGACATCGTGTATGGCGCAACCGATGGCTGTATAGTGCTGAATCTTTTGTAGGTCGGTGTTTTATATTCCGATGCGAATACTTCAAAATAGGTATACCGGTTAATTTTCCTGAAAGATGAATTTCCAAATTTAAAGATATCGTAGTGTTGCAAGGTAATTGCGTACATGTACTCCAGTTTCAGTAGTGAAAGACAGTAGCGTGGATGCGTGGATCGTTTGTGATGGCGATATCGATCCAGAATGGGTAGAGGCGTTGAATTCAGTACTCGATGACAACCGATTGGTATGTTTTTGCAGTGAAATGCATGCCATCCAATTTTGAGGTCATCGATTGTGCACGCACATCGTGTGTTGTACGTTGTGGTTTGCATAAATTTCCTGAAGAAAGGGCTGACTCAGAGTTAGGCTATTCGACTAGCCATGTCTTGTATGTTCCGTTAAATTTTCTCACCGTTTTTGTCATTTAAAGGTCTGTTACCGTATTACCATCCGTATGACTCACTATTTACGTTTCCAGAAGGAATGCTAGTCTTTATATTCGAAAATATTTGTTAATGGATAACTTTGTATAAAAGGTAAAAAGCGGGAGGTTGGAAAATGCTAACAAAATTTGTCTTGTACAAAGTGCATTATGAGATTCGATCTACGACTGTCACGTAGTACACCGGCGATGAATCAGCATTTAGCATTTCGAGCGGGGAATGTTTTTGCTTAGAATGTTTTTGCTAGCGGGGAATATAATTAGCGGGAGATATGTCTATGGTCATTTTTTCAGCTGCCATAGGTAAGAGGATGGTGTTTTCATTACACCTTGGTCAAAGGTGGCAAGGGGAGGGGTAGAAAGGAGTTGAGGTCTTTTGGACCCAGTGAAATAAGTGTCTGGATTTTCCAAACAACGAATAGCGGTTAGATTGGTGCGCAGAAAAAATACCCACTGTTTGTTATACTGAATGACCACTTCAAGCCCTCTTATCGAGTTCAAAGAGTTCTTTGGAATTTTTTCATTTATTGGTAAAAATTCAGGTTATCCACTCAAAATAATGCATCGTTAAGGTGATACTCACTATAAGATTCTCGAGATACATAGTCATCAGATGACGAGTCGTCATTGCAGACAAACTTCCGATTGGCCATAATAAAAAAAATAAAATCAAATGTGGGTCGCCGCATATGCGACATTTGTTTGTTTAAAAGAGCCACCCAAAGAGGAGTTATTGCACTGACGAAAGTCACCCAGTGAGTACTGTTTGAAGTGTTGATGGGTACAATTGCAGCTGACGATGCCGTCTGGTGAGAGGATAAAGTTTGGTGCGAATGTCAATTTTCTCTTCGAAACGGATGATTTGAGTTGTGCATCACCTGCAACCATTTCTCGCATGGGTATGATATTCATGAGGTGTGTTCTGCAACTTTTCAAGCCTTTCGTAGTGGACATATTTGTTTGTGGTCTCCGTGGAATTGAGTGGGGCTTCAGTCGTTGACGTGGTTGGCCTGAGGTCATGTTGATGCAGGCCTGGAAAGAAAGAAGGAAAACATCAGATCGAAAAGCATCAGGTTGCCAGTGCAGCCACTGACCCTGTAATCAGATTATTTTTAAAATTAGAATTAACAGAGATGTTGCAGCGAGGAGGATGTGGATGCACGAGAAATCGTGAAGGCTTGGTTGAAGGAGGAGGAGGACGCTCATGTCGATATGCAACAATGGATAGACGATCACCTTTATAGGTAAGTCGAACGAGTACTGTGATCTCTTCTCACCGGAATCGGTAGGGCCCACGGGACTACATTTATATCAGAATGTGATGAACACTAATACTGATCTCGTAATCCAGGATCATTTTCATGTGAACTGCTTAAATTTAATCGATGAAATCGAGTCCGGACTCATCTGAGACTTAAAGAAAAAGCACCAGGATTTGAAAGATTTCACTTAAATGAGCTTTCATATCAATGTTCATCGATCGTCTGTCTATGAGAATAGTGAGATTGATTGTATTTCTCACCAATATTTCGAATCCATAGAAAATTTATCTTTGTATCCTTTTATTTTTTCCGTAGACTTGTAGGTTTATTTATACGCTAATAGGTTTCTCCATTTGAGGTGTTTGAAATGGATTTGGGATAAGGATGAGTACGAGATCAAAGTAAGTCGAACGGCTACCGTACATAGCGCATTATGTCACCTACGTGGAGTGAGGTCCCGTGAGGAATTCCTTGTTGCTGTCTATCGCGGTCTTTCGCCAAATCTCAGTCAAGAAGCAAGGGATTCTTTCGCACAAGAGGTATGCTATATTTATGTTCAGTTTTCATTACACATTGTTGCTACAATTTCATTACTTCATAAGACGCTATTAAGATCTTTCCAGAGGGTTTTTTGGAACATGGTAATGGGGGAAGACTCAGATGGGATGGAGATTGCTTTTGTTTAAAATATAAGCAATGTGGAAAATCGTAGTAAAACATTTGAAATCTTTGAAAACGGGCAACTTTAAAATTAAATGATGAGTTTGATGGGAAGAGGTTACTATGTGAAAGGGAAGGGCAGTGGTACTTCATCTTACGAAAATTCTCGATCTTTTTTGAAAGGATTATGACTTAATGGGGAGTACTTCATTCGGCGTCGTATGATATACTATCATTGCTTATAGAAATGTCTCTTTCATCCGTCATTACTTCAAAAAACGACAGCATATTGGAAAATTTGTGCCCATTTTTCCGGTGCCTATCAACAGTAGTTTGGAAGTAATAGCCAGTTGGTCCTGGGCAGTGATAAGAGCTGAGTATTGTGCAAAAAAATTGGAGAGGTTTGAACATAGTCTTTGCACTGCCTATTCGAACCAAATAAAATCTCAGTCTCACTTCAGGTGGTCTTTAGCGGAATCACTTTGCCAGATCCACGATCCCCTTCAAATGTTTGCTATGATTCACAGCTTGGATCGATTATTTCGTATACTGACGATACGACTATCAATATTACGCTGGAACAAATGCAACACGAGGAACGTCGCCCTTACATTTTGACGGCTGCTGCTCAGGCTAATCGAGATACGGTATTGTATCGCTCTTTATTACTACCAGCATAAGCAAGCGATTGGTTGCTTTTTTCATTTTTAGGTGGTGTGGGATAGTCTTAGTCATTGGGTCACATACTGTGGATTACATAAAGCAGTACTGATCGCGGTAGTTGATTATTGGTTTGCTTTTCATAAAAACGCATGAGAACATATCTTACGATTGGAATGGGCAGTTTTATTATAGTTGCCTGGATTGGCTAGTTACTTGCTATGAGTATATACCCTGTAATCGGAGTTATTTACCACTTTATAAAGATGCCCTTCAGTTGTTTGTTGGCATTTTGTTATGAATGTATAAAAATTAACCTTGCATTGCCTGGATGTACCACGTCTGCAAAGTGGGGCATTTCATCTGTAGTACATATATGATGCGGGCTGACACTGTTGAATACAGTTGTAAAAATGAGGGGAATGGAATGGAGAAATTCGAGTTTGTGTGCATCATAATATTGAAAATTTTATATGTTGGAACGTCTAGACAGTCTTCGCTTCTGAAGATCATTTTAACGTTTTGAGGAATTTCTTTACGCTTTTTGCATATTAAATTTGTGCATTGCCACAGAAATTCTCGGAATACTGCGCTCACAGCATGTAATAATAAAATTTACAGGTGTGTTCTTGGTTGCGTAATGACAATCGTCATCCATTTATTGTATTCGGTCCAGACGGTTGTGGTAAAGAAAGTTTATTGCGATATTGCTTCCAGACGGATCCTAATAGCCAGGTGGCTGTGTTACACTGCAGTGCTCAAACAAGGTTAAATTTTTAAAAGCATTCGTTCGAATATAGTATGAAGGGAAGGGGTACAATGTCCTTAACTTGAGAGACGCAAGTGCAGGTAATAGACGCAGGTCTGATCTGCCTTCGCATTAATATAGTGTTTCAATGTGGAAAAAATGTTTTTGGGGCATGATATGAGCATTCTTTATTTGATGGTGATTGTTGTTCCTCGTGTGTCAAGAACACGTAAAGAATGGAGGATCGGTCTACGTCTACTGGAAATTGAGCCAAATTGAGTTAGCTTTGCGGGTCTACGTTTGCACGATATTTTATTTTTACATTGCTATCAGTTGTTTTTTGTTGTTATCGTGGCTATGAAGGTCAAATGCAAGGTTTCAGCGCTGAACACCTGTTGCAAGTACTGGCGCGGCATTGCGTGCAGGTGAGCGGCACAAGTGGTAGAGTGTTGAAGCCGAAGGAGAAAGCAAACTTAATCGTCTACCTGAAGGCGCTGAACCTGGTAAAACCAGACGAATGGGGCACCTGTGAATTAGTTGCCTTCCTTCAACAGGTGCTTACCTACCGAGGATATTATGACGAAAAACTCGAGTGGATCGGTCTCGAAAATATTCAGGTACCAAAGATAGTTTCGTTGGCATTCTGCTTTAAAATGTTTCTCATTTGTAATGGGACTTATGAGCTAACAGTACTTCAAGTATGGCGCATCGCTGCGTGACGCTATAGTAAATTCGGTTTAGAGTAACGACCATATGAGTTTTTGAAATAGCGGAGGGATAGTAAGCTGTTGATAGGGGGAGGGAGATGCGGTTGGTTGAGGGACATAAAATCTCTTCGGAACTTGAATTCTCACTACTAAAAAATTTAAAGATGTCTCTATGGAGAGAAGAAGTATAGATCTGCTAATTATCATGCAATGTTACAGTGGTTCCCATTTTCGATTCCATCGGAAATCTCTGGGGAAGTAAGCTGTCTGTATGAGCTGGGGAATTCATCTCTGAGCACAAAATACGAAACTATATTGCTTATTTCCCTGACGGTACCTCCGAGTCGAGCATAGATTTCATCCCTGTAGAATGTTGGAAAAATTGAAACTGCATAAACTCATGAAAATTTCTCCACAAATAGGGCAAAGGCACGATAACTGCAGGGGCTGGAATGAGTCAATTGAGAGTAAAGGTCCTAAAAGACGACCAGATAAAATCCCTGTACCCAACACAGCGGGTTGAACACTGTATTCATCGGTTCTACCGGTTTTATCTTGGCTAGAATTGGTCGATGAAATCGCAAACTGAGCCAATAAGTGGTACTGGTGCATCGCTTCTGCCTAACTTTGATTTCCGGAGTAGCATCGATGCGTTATCCTTTAGCTACATTATTTGTATAACTTTCATTTCATAGGTATTTGCATAATTGTGTTGTTTTTGCCATGTTAAATATATCAGCCCAGAATTCGCAGATTGATTGCCGAGCGAGTTTCGAGAAGATTCCACCACTGAATTCCACTGAAACATTTATGCATCAAACTCATTTCCTGTGAAATTATATAACCGATTAAATTTTAGTTGGTAGCTTCAATGAGTCTTGCTGATGGAGCAGGCAAACATCACCTGGCGACGCGTTTCACCTCACTCATGAGGATATGCAGCGTCGACTGTCCTCCTGAACAAAGTCTTGTCGCTATCTACTGTGCCTACCTGACACCAATACTTCAGGTATATTTTTTTGAAGCAATCCATGGTGCACTGATATTTGGAAATATTACTGCGTTATCACCGTTTTCATACGACTTCTAGGTTGTTTGGGAAGCCGATCTTTCCCATTGAACTTTAAGCTGGCGACAGATCCTTTATGTTCATATTTCCTCATTTAATTGCCATCCGATTTATGGTGGCTGAGACGTTGGTAGAGGCTGATAAATTTAAGTCTGATCAACTTAGTGATATCGTTATTTCATAGTGGGCTATATTAATTACATCACAAGCCTTATTGTTTTACTTTGTAAACAAATTTGTGGGTAATATGCGGTACACAAAAAATTTCGTAATACTTTCCAGGCATCAATTCAATTGGCCACTCGAATTGATAATACCGCAAACATAATGGTTCGAATCTTCGAGGACATACGTTCGTCATTCAAACAGACCGACAAGGCGCATTATATATTCACGCCGAAAGATCTCACCAATTGGAGTGTGGCTATGATCCGATACGATTTTTCCGGTCTATTTTAAACTTTTGTTTTCAATTTTTTGAGTGAATAAAAATTCATGGAATAGAAGTTAATTTATAGAGTATAGTAAATGCACTAATTCAATTATATTAGCAATTTCGAATTGATATCCTTCTAAAATAGAAACTCATCTTCAACGGATCTGACGGAAACTTTTTACATTTGGAACATCGAAAATGACGTACTCAAATGTCCTTCAGCCGATACTGGAATATTTCGAAGGTAGTGGTTTTGAATCGTCGGTAGAATGAGAGAAGACTTGCGAATCTCTTAAAAAGAAGATATTTTTTAAAGCCAGTCTCGCGTTTTTATTCCTGAAGTTTCCTTCAAAAGGTTTTTTCGTTTATTTCATCAGCTGACCTAAATGATTTTATGGGTTGCGGTACAATTGATAAAGTATCGTTGGTGGTGGTCACTAATGCCGATGAGGTGACCACCGGACTTGGCCCGTGAACTATTATTTCGCTTCATACTTAGTGTTTTGCTGTTAAAACGAGTAAATAATGCAATACATTCATATGGCAGCTGGCGGCTGTCAGTATCTATGTAGTGGTTGCTATTTTTTTACTCGTCTCTTTCATATTTGCCGATCGTTTGCATATGTGATTGGTGGTCATATGATTGATCAACCATTCAGTTGCCAGCTTGTTCAGATTGCATAGTTAGTTTACCTCATCGTCGCAGTTAATTTTATCACCTATCTCTGAACCTTTTATTCTTGGCAAGTTTCTGATATCTTTTTAAAAAAGACTCCGTCGGAAATTACAGGTGAGAATGCAGTCGGTGATCTGGACAAATGTTTAATATACGAAAGTCAGCGCATATTTAGGGACCGTCTTGTCAACAATGATCACATTCAAAGGTTTCATACTTTCCTTTTTTATTCATTTGTAATTATCTTGTTTCGTTTTAAATCGTATTCATCAGGTGAGAGCAATTTTTCTCACGGTTAGCTAAAATCCGTTTGCAATGCGGTGTTTGTAAGTTCTAATGAAGTTGCATTGTTACCCTCGGGATTGAACGGATATACATGTCTGTAGTCGTCTTTTACGACTTGTAAATTATTTGTAGCGAAATTGTGTTAATTAGATAGTTTTTTGCATGTTTTCCTTGCTACTAATCATGCGCTGGGAGTTTTTCGCAATAGAAGAAAAAGGAAATTAGAATTAAGTGGGCGCATAAAGCTGATACTATAAACCTAAATCATATGAGTGCCTACCTATCTCATTCATTGAACCAACTTTTCGTTATAAATTCTTTTGTCAGGAGGAGTCGACAGTGGTAGTGATAAAAATGAGTTGTTGCTTTACTGTTTTGATGCTAATTTATTAAGCTTGGCGCCTTATTTAAGGTTCGATGAGATCATCGTCAACGTATTCTCATCTGCAAACGTTCACGATACAGCGGGTGAGTGCTCGAATCTTAATATCTTGGTGCTTTTTCTATAGAAAAAGCTCATTGTTTGTCAACACTTGCATAGATGAGAGAGAATGAAGCAAATATGTATAATTCACAATTCGTTTAGATTTTATCTTTAGATACGGCTAACAAATTTGTCCAAAGTTTGTGTATCGAAAGCAGAAACCTTTTGTAGAAATAACTTCGTAGGAGAAGAGAGATCTTCTGATTTATAGAGAGACCTTGTGGAAAAAACCTGTTTCGCATCGCAATAGAGAACTTGAAAGCTTTTTTGCTGATTGAGATGAAAGGCTGAGCCATTGTTTTTCCCGTTTTTTCCCATTTGCAAGTCGAGTCTATATGTTGCTTTGCAGTTTATATTGCTTCGCCGGGTACGCTTCAAGGCAGTTCTCTGACGGGTAAATCTCTTTCGATGATACCCCGTAAAGAATATGCAGAGCAACTGCAAAAGGCAATCGGCAGATACGGTAAGTACCTCTCCGTAAACTTACGTATCTATGAGCTATATGCATTACCTGAAGAATATCTTTCAAATGCATTGTTTATCTTTCAGTGTTGGTCACTCTTTCAATGAGATTATTTGGTAACGTTTGCTCGCCGACTCTGTAAACAGCCTTCACTGAAGTTTTTGAAAGGAGAATGCTAAGGCTAATATTTTGTAACCAGAAATCGATCACTTTCATGAAGCCCTTTTCGTTGATAAGTTCCATAAAGTGGGTGGTAAAATATGTATTTGATCAAAGATCATAGACGCATATATGATGGTGGTTTATTGTGAAATATTTCGTCTCGACATTGAAATCTACCTATTACGAGCTATTATGATGTATGCGTGTACACTCTTTAGTTGGGTAAATTTTCCATTGCGCATTTCGTACTCTCGGTTTGCATGACCATGTTTATCTGTGTTTATTTGAAATTTCATAAAATTATTCCTTGAGTTGGTGATTCTCTGAGTGCAAAGAAATTAACAATTTAAAAAGTTGTGGAGCAAAAATACTAAAAAATTCCATTCAAAAGAATGCATAACACTTCTGAATGCGATGAAAAGTTTTTTTAATGGTGACGCTCGTTGTTGAAAGTGTGTCTGTGAACAAAAAGCCCAACGAGTGAACACTTCTTACGTTGGGGGGGATGTTTGTTCTCGAATTATTTTGATTATGACATGGAAATTATTGAGGGCATGGAAATTACTGAAGTTTTCATTTCAAAGCAAACGCAATCTGTATGTATCAAAAAACTTTTTTAAGGGTTTAAAATTGAATTAATTTACTTCAGAATCAGAAGTGGCGGTCTTCAAATTGCCTCTTTTCGACGAGCTCATCACTCTTTGCGCTCATATCGATCGCATTATCACTCGTCCAGGTAAGTGTTCGTTGTCTGAATCTTTTTTTGCTACTGCTATGTGATTCATATTTACCTATGTTACTCAAGATTTAGGATGGAGTTATGTGTTGGCATCAAGAATATTCTTTTAGGAAACTTAGTGACAAAGTGCTTCTTTAAGGGAATGCTTGTGATCAGGCTACTTGCTATTTAATTGATCCATAAAATGTCCATAGTTTATGTTGTTCAACTTGTTGCGAATACAAAATTTTTCACAGTATAGTCGCGAATTCCTGCAGCCCAACAATGGCCAACGGTATTTATGTTTCTTCGATGACAGTCATATATGTACCTAGGTATGTCAAAATTTGTTTGGGCATTCTCACGGATAGGCAAGAATAGGTATCGTTGAATAGTTGTATGCACTGAATATATCCTTCAACTTCACAACACTTGAAGTTGGTACGAAAATAATCCACCATAATTGCAGGAGGATGTGCTCTTTTAGCTGGTAAATCAGGGATGGGGAGGAGAGCTGCTGCATCGTTGGTCGCTAATATTCATCAGATGAAAATATTCACGCCGAGGATTTCTTCTTCTTATGGAATAAAACAATTCAAAAATGAACTCAAGACGGTTAGCGCCTTTTAAAAAATTCTGATGGCCTTCGTTTATAAGGCCTTTACAAGGCTATATCGTATGTTATATATATATATATATATATATATATATAATATATATATATATATATGTATATATGTATATATATTATGATGCTTCTATTAAAATGGAGCACCACGCTTTCTTTTCTCTTATATTAGCATATTTCTTAGCACTGATAGTACCTGCTCCCATGCAATAGAACCAGCAAATATAGATTTCTAACAACAGGTGATGCAATGTGCAGCGGTCGACGCCGAGCATGTGGTTTTCATTATGGAAGACTATCAAATACTCTCTGCGTTATTTCTTCAGTCAATTAATTCAGTCTTATCATCTGGTGATCTACCGGGTCTATTCACTCCTCAGGAATTCGATTCATTTTCGGCGTCATTACGTGACCAGGCATCACAAGATGCGTATGAAGGCGATCTACACTCCTATTTTGCATACAGTTAGCTATTTTCGTTGCTTTGGTGATCTGATTTTTGATAACCTTTTTTTAATATTTTGCCAGTCAAATAAGGTTCTACATAAGGTTTTTGTGGGCACAGAGGGGTCATCTAGCAAAGAGATGAAAAGTATGCGCTGTCACTAATTTGAACTTGCGTCTCCCTGGACTTCCATCAGGAATCGAGTAATGATGGCGAAGGGAATACCTGCAATACCACCAGGTGGCAGAGATAGGCATACTGGCATACAATTTGGGATGAACAGATTTTTCACTTATAAGAGGAAAAAACGAACAACAAAGAGAGTTAACGAAATTGTTCTATTTGCAGAGGTTAAAAGAAATATGCACATTATACTCATAATGGATATTGATGGTGCCGATTTCGCTGCAAATTGTGATGCAAATCCGTCGTTATACAAGGAATGTGCGGTAATCTGGAAGGATACATGGAACAGAGAAACACTTTTCCAGGTTATTCGAGAATGCATTTTATTAAATAGGCATCCCCAGTTTTACATAGTACTAATTTGAAGTCGAATGGAACTCATCAGCTACGAATTATTTTCCTATTAAAATACCCTGGCGAATGATTTCTGGCAGAAACGTGAGCTGATCACCAGTATTATGCATTGTTTAGTTGAATGTATCAGTTCTCTGATAAAATCACTGAAAATTTCTTCTCCTTGCTTATATCGAAACGAAAATTTCTTCCGCTTGCTTATATCAAAACGAAAATTTCTTTTAATATTGCCAACTTTCAACAGAATTGAACGGAGATGGGCGTTCTGCCTAAGCCGAAGGGTTCGTTTGGTTTAGAATTTAAGCTGAAGTTGATTATAAGTGGTTTAGAATTTAAGCTGAAGTTGATTATAAGTGGAAAGTTGCTTCATGTCCGTATTCCAAATTTCAGATATGCTTCCGTGCATTGTTCGTCGCTTAGTTTGTTTTTGTTTGATATTTCCATCCAAATTATAAGATAGACCTGCTATTGCCCATTTCGGTCCAGCCGATCTTCGTGAGTAGTTGTCCTCACATACATATAATTCGTTAGCTTGTTGCACCAGCTGTTCATTTGTTACGATCTAATAAAATTAGCTTTCAGATTCCTCGCATGGTTCTAGATCGTCATAGTTTGCAACCATCTGATGATGTTGTTGCATGCTTCGCACAGATGTTTGACGTTTGCCCAACGAGTGTTGCTTCACCTGCAAAATTCTCCGCCTTTGTCGATAACTATGTAAATATTTTCAACACCAAACGAGTTACCGTTGAAAGCCGACTCAACCGATTGAAGGTACGCATATGCAAATATTCGTCAGCAATAATGTAGTGGGTGAAAAATAACGCTTGAAGGTAAAACCCGAACTTTATGATTTGAGGTTATCAGCGCTTCGTTGTCTATATATTATTTTACTATAGTAAGGCTCATAGTAATGTTGAGTTTCTTTTACATTGCTTGTTCTTCTTCGTATCTGGCTCAGAAGTTTGCGTCCTACGACCATTTTTGCCGACTGAACTGATTTGGGCTGATTTTTTTAGCGTCAGCTTATTAATTACGACCATTTTTGCCAACTGAACTGGTTTGGGCTGATTTTTTAGTGTCAGCTTATTAATTTTTTGTGGAGGTAATTACATCCATTATAATATGCAGGTAATGGTGTGGTTTATATAGGTAAATGCGCTTAAGTGCAATACAACATGCAGATATGTAATTTATCATGTTTTTCAAGTCGATTCACCTTCATTTACTTATGAGATCAAAAGTGACAGTTTGCATGAAACTTGTGAAGTGGTGAACAATTTTCGTTAAATGTTTTCTCATTTATTAAGGCTGGTGTTAGAAAATTAACTGAAGCTCGTGAAGCCGTCGCGATGATGCAGGAGAAAGCTGCCAAGAAAAGTAAACTGTTAGCCGAGAAACAAGCAGAAGCCGATATGGCATTGAAGGCAATCACCCAAAGTATGACGGTATGGTACTCTTGGTTTTTCCTGTATTGTTCCTTTTGCTTTTTATTATTCTTTTTTTTTGAGAAGGGGGAGGTTTTTATGTATTAAAAATTATTTCGTGTTGGTCTATTGCTATGTGAGGGAAACTATGCGGAGGCATATTTTTGTAAGCAGATATGGCCGGTGCACTTCTATGCATGTCTAAAATATTATCTTTTATCGCGCGCATGTTGCGATTGGCCATCATCTTTGTAAAATTTTGAGTGCATTCGGCCAATATCTCTGCAGACTATTTGAGTGCATTTAGCTAATATCTTTGCAGACCGTTCAAGGGCGATTGTTTATCGTTTTCGTCGCAGGCTGCATTTTTTTGATAATATGTTTTATCATTGCGGTATTTATCGTTGCGAAAGTCGTATTTTTTTAGCAGATGCTTGAATTGTTTTAGTGCAGGATGGACTAAGTCAAGTATTATGCCTCCGGGTGAATGTTCTGAATGTTTGAATATTTGATTAAATTAATTTTAAATCTGATTTAGGGTGCAAACGAGCAAAAAGCTGATATGGAGCAATTGAAAATGGCCGCCGAGAAAGAAAATGAACGCATTGAACAACAAAAGAAGATTATCGATGAACAGCTTCGTGAGGTATCCGTTCAATGAAAATATCCGATCGTTGGTAGAAAATAATTTCTTATGAAATTGATATGTTGTGAATATGCAAATATTCTTTCAAATATTTTTGATTGACTTCGGTGAAAGTCTTACATATTAGATATGGGGGTGATTATATGTGGATTGGACGGTCAAAGAGGGACTTCGGCTGTTGTGGGAGGGGGAGGGGGAGGATACAAGAAGGGGTTAACGACCATCGTTTAAAGGGCACCATATTTTAATGTGGTATTTGCGAAGAGAGGTAAATTGATGTTTGAGAGTGATCTCATTCTTATCTTAATAAGTGCAAGCGATTGAGTTCAATAAGGGTTGATTAAATTATTTTTAGGTGGAGCCAATGTTGAATGAAGCACGAGAAGCTGTCGGCTCAATAAAATCAGAGAGTCTTTCCGAAATTCGGAGTTTACGCGCACCACCTGAGGCGATTCGGGACATCCTTCAGGCCGTCCTTCTCTTTATGGGTATCCTCGACACTTCCTGGGAAGCTATGCGAAAGTAATTATTTCTTTTCTAACCTTATTTTGTTTCTAGTTAGCGTATTTGTCCGAAATTGAAACTCATTTGAAATTTAGCGCTTTTTTCAATTTTTAAGCGTATTCTCAAGAATGCGTAAATTTATTTCAGGTCTCTTAGTATGCCAAGGGAAACTTCTTTACGTAATTGTTCTCGGATATCCCTCAAGAAAAGTTCAACAATTGGAGGGCACGGTGAAGGATATAGGATTTTTACTGGGTAATGAGATACCTTCAGTTATCATTCTCATTACGTAATATCAGGAAGCTCTCTTGTTTTGCAGGTTTCTTGCGAAAAGTGGTGTGAAAGAGGAAATTATCAATTTTGATGCGAGAAGGATTACTCCAGAAGTCAGCAGAAAAGTTACGACGCTAATGAAGAGCAAAGCGGCTTCGTTCGACCCAAAGGTGAGCTATTTTACACCATAGGTTAGTCGAAGTTTACCGCTAGAAGAGGGAAGCTGTTCATAAGTGGTTCAAAAAATTCAAGGGTTCAGGAGTTCTAATGTCATTTTCCTCATGTTCATTTCACCTCAGTTTTTAGAAACCTTTGTTCAAGGTCCGTCATGATTTGGTCTGATCTCTTTTATTTAAACATAAAATGGTTAGAAAAGCAAGCCAGCAAAGATGGCACGATATTCGTTCTTACAACCCTGCCCATCGAAAAAACCATCTTCATGGACTGCTAGGAAATAAAAAACACGGGCCTATCAACGGCTGACATTAATGTTTTGCATCGTCCAGTCGATGCAAAACGCTATCCGATTAGTTACGAAATAAATTAGCAGTTCTGGGCGCATTTAATTGCCAACCTGCGAAGTGGAGAAATTAACTCAAAACCTGTGTTGGGGTTAGCATGTAGTACAAATGGTATCATCTCTATCCCGTAAATCTACCTTTAGTTATTGGAAAGTTGAAGCTAACCGAGAGAAAAACGCACGGATATACCTATGTACAGACGCGATTGTACCATTGCGGGACATCAGGAGAGAAAAATGGGCCAAAAGCTGCATTAATGAATTCTGCTTGAAAGTAGAATCAACTTTTGCAGTTGCAATGCAAATAGATGCAATGCGCTATTTTTGGGTGATTCCAACATATCACAATAAGACTTTTGCAGTAAACATTGGGTATTCTTCAGCATTAGATTAAATTATTTATGTAAGTCGTGGTAGGAAAGTTATTGTTTATTGCTTTTTATTGCATAACATTGCCTATATTATTTTATTACTTTTTGTTACTTACTGCGTAAGGCTATTACTTCATTTGGAATTTGCTAAATTCAGTCTAAAGGTTTTTTATATAAGCAACTAATATTTAATCAATTCGCTTTCTAAAAGAATTTTTTGTGAGTTGAAAATTGGAAATAAAAAGAGAGACTGAAAAAAATACTTATAAATAATTACCGTATGTGTAAAATTGGTTTCTGTTTTTTTTCTTTCAGAATGCAAAACGAGCGTCAGCTGCTGCAGCTCCATTAGCAGCATGGGTACGCGCCAATTTACAATACTCTTCAATATTGGAAAAAATATCCCCGTTGGAACAAGAGAAGAACGAGCTTATGAGGTGAGTTCAGTGGATTACTGATCCTAAAGGTAATGAAGCAGCCATGATCTTTTGGTGGTTGAAAAAATAAAATTGATCTAATTCAGGTGAAACCTTTCGTTGTGTTCAGTGCTTCTGCTTTTTTCGTGCTCTTTTTTTCTGCTGAATTTCCCTGTCGAGCTGTTGCAAGCCAACTTATTACTACTTATGTGTCATGTATCAGTTGATGCTGTTCAGCATTTTGGCTATTTTCTCAACTTATGCACTTTCGATTTTGAGCGATATGATTCAATTTAATTCTGAGTTGAAAGTCGAAAAATTGTAATCTTTCGAGATTTTGAAGGAATCTGGGCAAAGCGGAGAAGCAGATGGCAAAACTGTCAAAAGGTTTACGCACAGTCGACGAGAAAGTCGCCGATCTGAAGGCGAACTTTGAGGTTCTGATGAAGGATGCTACACAAATAAAGATCGATCTGGATAAAGAGCAGGTATTCTTACATGTTCATGCTAGAAATCCAACCTAGGTTGCAACCGCTGTAAGAATTTCATCTCAGTATTCCCTTTTATTAAGTCGGTATGTGTCTCTACTCACCTTTTTCTATTAGATAAACACGAAAAAGTTTTATTTCGTTGTTTTGCTAGATTTTTTCACTAGCAGTGTCAAGTGAGGAAGATGAGATCCTAAAGCAAAAAATTTAATTGAAATAACAGGAGTTTTGAGAGCAATATTTCGCCACAATTGTTTTCAGTATCCCCTAAAATAGCAGAGACGTTTGTGCCAAATAAGGCCAAAAAGGAGGTGTTTTTACTCAACTATGAATCTCACCGATATTTCGTTTGATGCTGTATGTTTTAGGCAACAATACAAGTGGCTGGAACTTTGGTAGAGAGGCTTGGAGGCGAATTTGAGCGTTGGCAACAGCAAATGAGTATGCTACAGGAGGAACTCGATCAGGTAAATTTTCGTGCAGACAAATGTTACTTCCACCTTTTTCTAGTGCCTACTAGATTATTTTCCTATAGTTTTCGCGAATTTGTTAAAGTTGCAGCGACCTTAAAGATAAAATTCGTTGTCGTTGATGCGGGAAGTGATTCAAGTTGAAATTTAAGTAAAAAGTACGACAATATTTTAACAAGCTTTTATGTCCTGCTTAACTATAAATATTTATTCATTTTTTAGGATTATATGAAAAAATATTTTCAGTTAGAGAGGTGTTCTGTTTTGACGGCTGCATTTGTAACATTTTTGGGCTCAGCATCAGAGCAACTTCGTAAGGCAACAATGGATGATTGGAGAAAGTTGACAAATGTTGATGAGTTTAACGCTTTACGATTCGCCTCGATGGAAACCGAGCAGGTATGGCATTTGAAACATTAATTGAATTTTTCAACCTTTTCGGCGTTTCCAGATATATTAAAGAGCCTTTTCAACCAAGTGTTATAGGTTCAGAATATTGACTTGGCGATGCCTTTGCGATTCATCTTTCTGTGTTTTCCATTTCTCTACTTATATAAAAATATTATTTCCGTTTGCGAAAAAAACAGGTTGATTGTGTTCAGGGTTGCTTAGTAAGTCTTACCTATTTGAATAATAAACTTATGTAACTAATAGTATTTGTAATTTGCAGTTGAATTGGAAAAATAAGGGACTCCCATCGGATGTACTGTCTGTGGAGAACGCAATGATCATCTTCAATTCGGTACAAGTTCCACTATTGATCGATCCAAGCGGTCGTGTAAGCTCATTCCTTGAGAATTATCTCAAAGAGAGTAAGGTGGAGAAATTGAACGCTGCACAACCTGATTTCATTACACAGGTTATTGACTTCGATATTTTTGCCTTATTTGTCAGTTACTAGAGGATTGAAGACCGGCGAGTAGCACTTCCGGTGAACCCCTTTGAAATCGTTGAGTTTTTTCAAGACATTTGTCCGTTTGAAGGATGAAATAATCTCAAGAATGACGCGTTGGGACTGGAATTTGTACCAGTGAGAAGCAAAAAGGGCAAAGATAATTTGCATATTTTCTCTGATCAGCATTTATTTAAGGTGGAGCTGGGCGTCCGCTTTGGTAAATCTTTAATTGTGGACGATGTGGTATATATCGATCCCGCTCTAATGAAACTTCTGCGAATGGAACTGTCGAGCAAAGGTTCTTCTTTTAAGCGATGATATTTTTTCTCACATGAGGAATTTTTGACGCTATTTTTTAATAGTATCGGGGTTGAACTCGGTAATCTTGAGGGTGAACTATAATGTCTTCATATCTATACCTTTGTTCAACGTCGTGTACTTCTGCTTACCAATAGCTCAGGCTCATAGGGCATGAAAACTGGGTCGACGAAGTTTTATGACGTGGAAAGTCCACATCACCTGGTTATTGTCAGAATGCACTTTCTTGCCGATTTGTGATCCATGCGTTTTATATGGAATTTACTTCCCACTTAATGGCACTTTAAAATACTATGTAATTTTCATGGCAAATATATTCCTCGACCGAACTCGTGCGTCCTAAAGGTGGCACTTTTTTTACTGAGTTATACTGCTGGTTGATCATGTAGCGAAAGGGTATATGTGGCATTATTTCATAATTTTTCGTATGTTTATGCAGCCTCATGGTTCATTGGATGGAAATAGCAAAGATGCAGACCGGATAACTTTCATTATTCCATTGATCCTGTCTGTATTTATTGAGTCTCATTTTGCGTACTTTCATAATCCTTCATTTCTTAATGCGTTTCTGATCAGATGAATGTGTGCGCGTGTGTCTGGATATCCGCTAGTTCCAACATGGATTCTATTGATAATAAGAATGCGGTACTCGATATTCGGTGAATATAATCTGCATTGGTTGTGAAATCGATTTTTAAGTTGTCTCTATTTATTACAAAAGCTGTTGAGGACATTTTCCAAAATTTCCATATGACGGAGCAGTCTATTGATGGAGTACGTAGGAAACATCTCGATGAAGGCTAGCTTGAACGATCGACGCGTTTAAAAAAGTATGAGACAATGCAATCATAGAACGTAGTAAATATTCCATAAAGTGTGAACAAATAAAGTGCTCCTATATTATTATGCGTATTTATAATTTATGAGCACTTTTTAGTCGAGTTTGCAAGGCATTTTCTCTTTGCCTCCTCCCCCACCCCCTCCCTATCGCTCAATTCTTTTTCAGTTGTGGATTGCTTCCTGTGGATTGTATTAGCTGCTTTACAGGGCCACGTCATGTTGTTCAAATAGGCGACAAAACACTTGACTATAATATCGATTTCCGGATTTTTTTCTGCACTAAAAACGGTCAAATCGATTTGCCACGTTGTATGAAATCTGCCGTTACTGAGGTTAACTTCACAACAACTCGATCTGGTCTTGCTTCACAGGTCCGCTTCATTCATATTTATAACTTTATGGAGATATTCACTATAATGTGGCTTCTTTAGTTATTTCTTACTCTCAATTCTTGCAATATATTTTCTCGTTAATTTATCAGGCTGTAAAGTTTGCAAGGTTGTTGGATCTGGCATTTTGACTACTTTAAATGGATGAAGTGAAATGGGGTATATATGATATAAGCTAAGTTGAATTGGAATATACTCTTTTCTTTTATTTTCCTTAGTTTTTTTCCTGAAATCTCCAAATTCAAAAAACTATGTTATAGAGTATGATTGAAAATTTATTTAAGAAGAAAATTAAAGTTTAGAAAATTTCAGATGTTGGGATTCGCCATAAAAATCGAGAAACCTGAACTAGAGAGTCGCTCGAGTGAATTGACGAGGAGTGTAGAAGAAATGAAAATGAAGCTTGATGAATTGGAACAAACTCTTCTGCAAGTATGTGACCTCTCTTTATCCACCAATATCTTCAACTTATAGTTGTAGTTTTGTTTCATTGGTAGCTGTTTAGTAATTCTTTTCTGTTCGGTGGGTAACACAAAAATAATTTAAATATAAAAAACTTTAATACTGTCTATTCATCCCTGTAATTTTAGCAATTCCTAAACGATGATTTGAAAATAACCATTTTGAATTATTTTGGTTATGTTATTAACATAGCACAATGAACACCGCTGGGTGTAGGTATAGCTTTTGCGTATACGTGAGATATTTTGTAGAGGTTTTATATGGTTAAGTTTTGAATTTGGGAAAATTAACTCAAAAAATAGTGAATTAACTTGAAAAATGCTGTGAATTGATAGGTGGGCGGCACGACACATATTTCAAGGTCAAATTTCTGGATATTTCCAGGTTTCTGGATGCTGTTGGTATTGTAGAACGGTGTAGCACAGGTACTTCTTATGTTAACTTTCGACATATTTGGATTTTCATATATATTGTATATTTGCATTTGTTGCTGAGGTTGATGTGCATGTGTCTAAATCATATCATAAGTAACCGTTATTCTAGCTACGACCTGGAACTTACCTGCTACAACCTGAAAACATTTTCAGGCACTGGCATCATCGGAGGGAAGTCTATTAGATAATGCTCAATTACTCGACTCATTAAACAAAAGCAAAGAAAATGCCGAAACTATATCCGCCTCGTTGCAAGAAGCCGATAAATTGCGAGAGGAATTAAATGAGGTCTTATTTTACTCTGAACTTAAATATTAGTCAAAAGAATTGTATGAAAGCATCTGTTTTTTATTTTCTCTGCAGATGCTTGAGCGTTGTAGTAGTGGAAAAAAGCAGCAACCCTATGATGAGCCATAGTGGTCGCATTAAACTATAGGTACAAATTAGACGGCATTTCTTGCCTTATTATTAGTATTACCAATTTTTTTGGCCACAGAGGTAATATTTGTCCAACTTCTTCACCTCGTGAAATTTCATAGTTTAGGTAGATTTCATAGTTTGACGATCTTAACTGTAAAGTATTCTGCTCACTTTGATTCACTCTCGCTATCACATTCAAACATTCCGATGTAGATTAGCGCTAGGCAGATGGTATTAAGAACGATGTTCAACTTGATGAGATATTTTCATATATTTATTTCTCATAAGAGTTTATAACGATATATTTTCAGCAACGTGATGTTTATCTTCCGCTTGCACAAAGTGCAAGTACATTGTATTTTGCAATCAACGAATTACATCGACACAATCATATGTACAACTTCAGTGTTAACACAGTTATTAATCTATTCAAGAAAACGCTCACCAACAGTAAAGTAAGCTTTTTTTGTTATCGTCAGTGGGAATTAACTTGCTAACTCATTTCCAGTAAATTTTCTGTGGGAATTAGCTTGTCATCTAATTTATAATGAGAGCTAACTTGTTATCTCCTTACCTTCCAATGGGAATGAACTTTTTGCCTCTTTTCCAGCGAGCAATGGCTCGTTATTTCAACTCCATCGAGGATCAACTCGTTATCTCGTTTCTAATAGGAATTATTTGCAAGGGTTTTTCGGGAGAAGATTTTTCACAAACGTTCGGAAAAGCAATTGAGTTTTCCATGTTGTCTTTGCTGTCATGAGAGCTTATCATAAGAAGGACTCGTCATATATACAGTCATATACGATAGACAATTGTATATTCTTTGAAATACAGTCAAGTAGCAATTCCAATGAAATCATTTTCCTATTCTTGATATCGGCGTATTTTCAAAATATACGACCTCATAGTTCGCGTTGATTTCTTGAAAAGTATCTAATCCGCTAATCTAGTCACACTGTGAAAGCATGGTGTTTGTGAGTAGAGGAATTGGAATTTATATGAGCAGTGTTTTACCCCCACCAGGAAAAAATTTTCTTGATTATAAAAGATGTTTCTTTTAGAATAGATCGAATTCAACATTGCATCTCGATGAATTGAAGAGAGTTCTTCAAAGTGCTGTCTTCGAATATGTATCGAGGTCCCTTTTCAAAGAAGATCGTTTAATGTTCTCGATGAATTTTATTCATGCTACACAAGCAAATCTTTTCTTGAAAAATGTAAGTTGATTCTTTGCTGTAGATAACTCTAGAATTATTTTTTTCCGAATGTCATATTCAAAAATTTTCTGGATACTTCTTCATATCCTTTTTTTGCTCACAAGTAATCATATTTTTTCAATGTCCGGCTCTTTAAATCAATAGAATTGTATTGTTTGGAACCATGAGTGATTCCAGAGGAAAAAAGTTGCACTAGAATAACTTGACATGTAAAGCGGATGTGTAACGTTATAATAATAATGAATTAAAATGAAATGTTTTTCATAGTTTTTGAGGCTTGATATACGAAGTAAACGATTCAGGATGTGTTGCATGACTACAATGTGAGCATGCCAAAATGGAGTCTGTAGCTTTGAAGTAATGCGCATTATTTTAGTGTGTGCAGCTTGTAACTATAGCCGAGCTTGCTTAACCATCGTCTAAAGGAATTATTTAAAGGAATGGGAGATTTTTACGGGTCTTATTGTTGACGAACCCCGAGAGGATCCTTCTATCAAGAATATTGCTTGGATTGATAGCGAAAGGAAAGCAGCCGTTGCTAAACTGCAGGTATGCTCGTTTTTCGTGTATTAGTTTGCATATTATCGCCTCAACCATCCTGCGATGAATTGTTTGTGATCTTCCGTGGGGGAGGGGTTTTGTGCTTCAATTTTCTTTGTGATGGTAAAGGTAATAGTGGGATTTACTTAATGATAATAAAACTAGCAATCGGATCATCGAAAGATTTTTTTTTCAAGACTAATAAGCCATATAATTAAAACACCACATATGTAAATATAAATAGAAAGAAGGAAATATGAATAAAGAAACAGCACATGATCATCGATATTTCTACATTGGAAAAATAGGAAATGCCACTGGAATTGAAAACGACTGTTTCAAGTCTCATTTGCCAACTCTCTACAACAATCTACGCCTCGACGATCAAGGAACGTGGAGTGAATTTTCACGATCGACAAATTGTGAAGCAGCTTTTCCACAGGCAGTCGAACCAGTTATCACGCTATTCCAGAAAGTGATCGTCATTCAGGCAGTTCGACCCGATAGGCTCCACTCGGCGATGACACTCTTTGCCACGAGGGCCCTAGGTTGTTTCTTAAAATGAATTTTTAAGGTTTTTCGACTACTTCCCTGAATTTTCACTGTTTTATTTCGAAAATTTGGCCTATCATTTTATCAAGTTTTGCATAATAAATATAAAATGCACCGACCGAAGATGGGAAATCGAAAGGCCGTTTTCTTTTCGATGAGTAAGAACGAAGTGATAAAGTTTCGACATATTTCTTCAGATTGTGAATGCCAATGGGTAGTCCAAGTGTTGCTGTCATTGTTCATTTTCAGGTATTCCTTCGATCAATCCACCTCCACTTGACTTGAAATCGATTTTTCGAAATGAGAGCAATGAGTTCGAGCCTATTCTTATCATGACTGGAGCAGGAGCTGACCCTTCTCAAGTATGCTTATCAGAATTTTTTAAGATGGGATTTTTTCCTTTAGTGGTCATACCAACCTTCCTGTGATCTCTAGGAACTAAAAAGTCCTCATAAATGTCGGGGTTGAAACTATTTGCAGCCGAAAATTCAATAAGGAATGTGCACAAGCTTATCTATACATAAGAATTGTTCAAAAACAGTCAGTCGTACAGAAGTATGTGTAAAAGTTTCAATAATTTCAGTTTTTCTTAATTTTGGCTGAAATTTCCACGGAAAAATACATAGAGACTTATAGAGTTGTTTCTGTTTTAGTTCATAAATTTATACCATAAATTTATAGCTTTCTGTTTCTCAGTAATGTTTCGAAACGATTTTGGGATTTTATTTTGTTAAGGATTTGGAAGAATTGGCTAGAAGTGAAATTGGCTGCAATCGATTCTATGCAATTTCGATGGGCCAAGGCCAACAACAAACTGCTATTGGCACCCTACGTAGAGCGGCTGAAAATGGCGATTGGGTTTGCCTGAAAAATCTGCATCTTGTAATCGCTTCTATTCCGGCGATTCAAAAGGTTTCATTTGCACCTTATGGATTTGATGCATATTGAGGCTTATTCCTTAAATTTCTTCAATTGTTCGCGATATTTTACACGAATAAAAGTTCTTCGTGTCGCGAGGAACGTAATCATTCGTATGAAAAATCTTTTTCATTGTGGCGCTTCACACAATTATTTTGTTGGATGAAATTTTTTATTTGTAAGGTGAAGCAGTTATTAAAACTCCATTTAGAAGTAACGTTTTCTTCAGGATTTGCATTCAAAAATTTTCAGGATTCAGGATAAAGGATAATAATGCAACTTTTGAAACGGTTGCAACAGCCTTCCGCATCATTCACTTTTTCTGCCTCGCTGGTTTATCACAAAAAAGTTAGCCACACCAGAAACTAGATTCTTCATTCACTTATTAATTTTTCTTTACTACAAAAAGAACTATTCACTGATTTTGGAGAATTTCGATTTTGCTTAACAATGACCTATTTATTAGTGTAATATCATTTGCAGGAATTATCGTTGTTGCAACGTCATAGCAGTTTCCGGTTGTGGCTTACTTCAGAGCAGGATGACAAATTTCCGTCGGTCTTATTGCAAGATTCGATCAAATTGACATTCGAGTCACCACCCGGCGTAAAGAACAATATGAATAGAACATATACGCAATGGCGAGATAGTGGTGTCAGCGGAGGGATGATTCGTCTTCAATGCCTCTTTGTACTCGCTTGGATGCATGCTCTTATTCAGGAGCGTCGAACCTTCATTCCACAGGTTAACTGCGAACATTTGGTTTGACCATTGAAGCCCTCACTACTATCAAGGGTGTTTACTAGTAGTATTATATATTCTACTTATTTCGTTAAATTAACTTCAACAACTCTGCAGAAATAGCACACCAGCGTTAATTGTATTGGTCATCTCATGAGTGAGCTTGACTACCGTTCTTCAATGTCAAGTTTTCAATTACTGTTGTTGCGTCATGAGTTTATTATGAACGTGCTGGTTGTTGGGTTATGGTTTCTTAAGTAGGTTTTTACTAACGAAGGGTGTGTCGTCATCGGGAATACTTTCAGGCATGGTCAAAGTTTTATGAATTCAACAACGCAGATTTGCGAGCAGCGAAACTGATTGTTGAAGAGATGACAAGTGTCGAATCGAGCGGTACTTTGTGTTTGCTTTTTTCCGATGTGATCCGTATAATTGTACATGACATCCAGATACTGGGTACTAAGAGATATGGAAATCTACAAACCTTTCTATTTTCCGATAGTTAGATGACTCGAAGAATGTAAGCAATTGTTCATTTTCAAAAATAGGTGCGAAGGGTCGAGAACTGCCTTAGGATGTGACGATTGCCTTAGAGGTGGAACGAAGGATAAATATCCTTTCTTCCCTTTCTCATTTAGCTACTCTTTTTGTGTTTGCATATCGAAGATTTCTTCTAACTATTAAAAAAAACTTATCGAATGTTTACAATGTACGTTAAGGTACTTGAATGTAATCACGAATGTGAAAAATGGGAAATAAATCTTTAGAAACTTGTTGATCGATCGGCGCATTTGTCGTGTAAGGCAGGCATTGATTGTCTTGGTATGGACGCGTCAAAACTGATTGCGCTGATATGGCTAATTTTATGCATCTTTTCTATTGTACTTATCTCGAAAGAATGACAGGGGTAATTTGTGCATGGTCTTCGAAATATTTCCATTATTCCAAATTTCCATTATTTCAGTACCTGAATGGGAGTTCATTCGTGGTCTTATGCAATATGTTATATATGGTGGACGAATCGATAACCCATTCGATTTCGATGTCCTTAACGGCTATCTTCTTCGATATTTCAACTCGTCGATGATCTCTGCCCCAGGAGCTGAGCTTGCAAAGAATCTCGCCATTCCTAGATCGAATAAATTTGAGGTATGTATTATTAAATATAAGTCCGGCTTTTTTTACTTCTGGCAATTTTATGAAACAATAACATTTCCGGAATACCGGAGAACTTTGGAAAAAAGAGTTTCAAGTAATTTTATGTCGCGCTTAAGAAGAGGTGTTCCATCAGTGGATTTCAATTTTCCACGTGGTGAAATCATAGAAGATGGTTTTCCCTAGAATTTTAGTTTTACACAAGGTAGGGGTTTCTTTCTATGTTTTAGAGGAACTTTGTAATGCTAACTCTTTCGTTTATTAGAAACCGAAACCTGCTAGGGGTCGTTGTTAAGGATGTTCGCGACACTATGCTGCTCATGTTCGATGCTCTCATTTATTGTTCATTGGTTGCCTTTATGGCTTCAATAATTCATACCTTTTGTTTGAAATGTTGACTTTCATTTTTCTTTTGAATTAAACCACCTGATGCGTTTGTAATTGGTAGGCGTAGTTGTCTATAGTAATCCATCTATTGCACTTATATTACAGTAATACTGCTATAGTAACAACAGAAATGTACGTTTATTGTTTACTGTTTATCGTTCGTTTAGTGTGCATAATTTATTACTGCTACTGTATAACCCAATGAGGTACTGTTTCTATAAAATCCATAAGGTAGAATAATATCATGGTGATTTTAGCGTGTATGTAAGAATATATTTTAGCGTATACGCGTATATAAGTATACATCGAGTTACTGCTATTTTTTCTAGTAATGTAGAGTGATATACTTCAAGTGTTAAGTGTCACTCCTTTCTCACCGGCCAATATTTCGTTTTTATGTGGTTGTGTGCCTCACCGCCGATATACCTTCCAAAAAACATTGTTGAAAATAGTGTCGTTGAGCTACTATTTCAAGGACTATGTGATGGCGATCGAGAAGGACGTCCCAGCTGAAGATGCACCCTCACTATTCGGTCTTCCGGACAATATTCGCATATCGTGGGAAGTAACTGAAAGTGAAGCGACAATACGTCGGATTCGTAATATGCAAATCGGTAGTGGCGTGGAGGTTACGTTTGAGTGGTGAGTGAAACAACGAATAAGCTTCCACTAACATATCCAGAAGCATATTCGAAAGAAGGGAGAAAAAAGTGGTTCTTGGCTGCTCGGTCAATTATGACTCCTTGGTTTTTTGCCCAGGTTGGCTCAGGTTCAAGCTTTGAGCTGTTCAAGGTAGGATGAATTGAAAAAAAAAACTGCTCAAGAAAAGAAACGCACATGTGCCTTCTACTCTTGCTGGTATGCCGGTGATAGTGTTCCATTGAAATTAGAATACTAAGCCTTCATGAGTGATTTTTCGAGTTCGTGATTGGTTTTTATTGAGTTGTCTCTTAATTAGTAGAACTGAGAAAGTATTGCTTGTAGGTGCGCTATGGTTGGTAAGGCGGTTAGCAGTAAACCGAAAGTTCGAGCAATGAAAGCGGTGGAAGTAGAGAGGGTAATCGGATAGATTTAGTTCTCATGAGGCGGATTTGGCACTATGACACCTTTTCATAGGTGTCAAGGTTGGTTATAAGATGGCATCGTACGCGGCTGTCTGCAACAAGGTATGAGACATGCTCCACATGTTGCAATTAGTGGTCTTTCCAATATTCAGCTTAGACGTAGTCGGTTTCTTCTGGATCATTGTTTAGTGACAACCATTCAAGTGATCGAAATTTACAGGATGAGATGGAAAGATGCGTTGAATCCCATTCTAAATATGTGGAAACGACTCAATTCACAATCCACCCTTCACTCGATGCCGCTACCACATGCAAACAATTCCGATGATCCCATGGTTGAAGTGTTATCCTTGGAATTCGTCTTCGCAGTCGCCTTGGTACCTTCTTTTCTTCGTTCCTAAGCGATACGACTTGTGTAAATCTCCGAAAGCTTTCTTTGCAAGAGCATTGTGACCACATCGTGTCGGCACTACTGCAGAGAACGATGTCACCCTGGCTGCGAACCGCGAATGGGGCCCACCTCGTGCTGCACATTACGTACGCAACTCCACTGTACTCTGCACTCTCCAAACGAATACTAACACCTCTCACAGAAACTCGAAAACTTGTGACGAAACACGAAAGTTTTCCCATTATTCAGCTCAGTGTCGAATAATACCCCTTGCGATATTTAAGCCTAATTGGAGGAGGGGAAGTATACTTCCTGGATGGGCCGTCATTCTCTGCAACCGTTGAGTAGCGCATCACAGATTGCTCTTCCAGCAATTGCTCTTCCTCTCTTCCAATTAAGCTTAACTATTGCAAGGGGGCATTATTTGACACTCTGAGTTGAATGATGGGAAAATCTACCTGTTTCTGTTACAAGTTTTCGAGCTTTTGTGATGAGCGTTGGTATCCGCTTGCAGAGTGCAAAGTACGGTAGTGGTGCATACGTAATGTGGGGCACGAGCTCAGCTCCTTTCGCGGTTCGCAGCGAGTGCATGATCGTTCTCTGCAGTAGTGCTCGTCGCGTCTTTATGTTTGCATGTGTGCGTTTGTACGTCTTTACGTCTTTATCCATGTAGCGGCTCTAATATGTGCAAATGAGGTAACTGGGGTGGTGATGAGACTTGGTTGATGATTCATGCCCTAGGGATTATTATATCTAAAACTTGATTTTGTTAGAGTTACTTCTATGAACTGGAAAAGATTTAATTGTACGACGTTTACCTATGCAAATTAGGAAATGGTGCAATGTGGGTTGAAAAACAAATATTATGGAAGAGGACGATCTCTCTCAGGAAAATTCGCCAATTGAGCACTTTTTTTTTGAGCATGAGGGTAATGTTTTTTGGTGAGGTTGCAAAATGCACATGACGCATCAACCTAGTTGGCATGTTTTCTTACTTATTTTCTAAAGTAGTTTTTGCATTTCACTGCAAATCCTAAATCGAGCAGAACGGGGTGTAATCTCGCTTAACGTATTTAATTTCCAGTATTTTATCGGCCTAGGCTAGTACTGTAGACCACTTCAACTACAAAATTCTTAGTAACGTGCGGAAGTGTTGTGCAAAGAAGTTGATGGTATCAGGCTGTGATCCTGCGCTTGAAAGTTTTTTAGTTTTGGGCATTGTGCTGTATATCGGTAATTTTTGACCGTTTAGGTGATACAGTTGGATTTCGCTATGGTTTTAGGCGTTCTCAAAGAAGCGATAAACTTTGAAGCGTTTTAAGTAACACTTTAAATTCCCATCAAGCTTCGTAAGTGGTCTAAGCGATGCGGCACCTCGTCTTCATAAACTGTATCGTCAAATTCTAAAAAGAAAAACTTGAAAGACATAGTTTGGATGACTTGTAAAGTCTACTCGCGACGTGAATTTTTCAACAGTAAACTGACGAAATGTTGTGTTTGCAGGTACAAACTGTGCACCGTTCGTTGTCCGGAATAAGCAAATGCCTCCGAGGTGTTCTTTTGCCCTCTTCAAGTACTATGAAGCTGGCGCAATCGTTAATTTTACATGAGGTTTGTTTCGGTTTTTTGTCATTTTATACTTTTGCCATTTTGGTTATTAATGCTTTCATTTCTTACGCGTATTAAGTGACATATCTCAAAAGTGTGCTTGGTACATTTAGGGGAAGACCACACCATCGTCTGTGAACTTAGCGGCAAGACGGCATAAGAAAGGTTCGGGCTAGTCCGGTTGTGAGAGAGCGCTGGCAGATAGCGCCTAAAGTCTTTGAAAATCAGAATTTTTAGGCGCCGTTTCTGCACGTCTAGATGGAACGTAATTATCGTAAAATCGTATCTAAACTGGCCTTTCAAGTATCGTCTTCTTATGGTAGTTCAGTTTAGCAGTATTCCAATAGTTCTTTAACTGTTGCTTAACTAACTATCGATTCAACATTACATTCGTAAACAGGCAGGCGTGAGTAATCTTTTTAATAGCTGATATTTGCACTGTACTATGCTTCACGGCTGTCCATCAATGGCAATACGATGTTCAGATTTCCTCTTCTAAAATTTGCAATCACATAAATTACTGCTACTGTTGAAATAAATCGTTGTTTACAAACCGGTAAACGGAATCATTACAGACTCCGGATGCTTGGCAGGACGTTTGGACCGGTCCATCAGACCCTGTACAATACCTGACGAGTCTCATGTACAAAGCGAAAGCAACACAAGAACTCGTGGCTACTGCCAAAAATGGTCAACTGCTTTCGAGTGCAGTAAAATTGTCGAAACTATTTCGCCCTGGCGCCTTGTTGAATGCGCTTAGACAGCTTACCGCAAGGTTATTTATTCTCATCTTGTTATTTGCTTTGTGGAGTTCCCGTAAAATGAAACAGCAAAGTTCTTTTTCTTTAAGAAATATGTCTGATTTTATGTGGTTTCATTTAGGATTTCTACTAGTAGTTATCGCTTTTGAGCTATGTCGCTTGCTGATTTGCGTAAATTTAAGCGAGGAAGACAAGAAAGAAAGGACGTGATTGACGTTACATCTGAAATAAAAATATACGAAAATACATGTAAAATATAGATAATAAGTTAAACAGAATCACAGTACATCAAAAAATACAAAAGATTTTCTTCATTCGTTGAAATAAACTCATACAGCGAAACACTTCCGCAGTGGGTGTATTTGCTATGATTGCATCAATCGAGAATGATAACTGGCAGCAGTCATTAAGAGTGAGTTTTTAAGGAGAAAAAAGAAGAGCATGGATGAACTTAAATTGGCTACCGCCTGGAACTCGGCACTCCTAAAAGACGAGGTTGCAATGCAGTTGAGCGGTATCTATATACAAGGTGCACTCTTCGAGAATACACTTGCGGATACGCTTGCCTCATCACCACCATTCTCATCTGTGCCTAAGCTCAGCGTTGCATGGATCTCCACAGTAAGCTTCCTGTTCTGTTACAGAACCATTTGATTCAATGAATCCAGTACCAGTTCATTTTATAGTTCGATCCGGAATCTACCCAGAATGTCGCGAAGTTGATCATAAATGAGATTTAATATTTTACTTAATTTTATGTGGCAGATCTCAAATATTTTTAAGGGATCATCTGATGTATACAAATGGACTGACTCAATTTTTGTGCCGATGTATGCAAGTGTGAATCGACAGCAACTAATCACGCAAGTGCAAATTCCGTGCGGTAAAGATCGACAAAAATGGCAAATCGCATCGGTGGCTCTTTTCCTTTCTTCTCGCTGAGCTTAAGCTCATCGGCGACAGGTGATCGTTACGTTGATAACCTTTTGAATTGAACCCTTTTTTTCCGTAGTTCCAGCGTCGGCAGCATCCTAGTCGAAACTGTAGTATGGAAAGACAGACGGGTGAGTACATTCGTACGCAGGTGCACTCCTTCCGGAAATTAGTAGAAGTAGCCCCTATGAAATGGGACACGGCTAGATTTCCGAGGACGCAGAGTTCCATTGGGCAACCTGTCTTTATCGTTTTGCTGCCACTGCGGGTTGCATATTTTGTGGTTGGTACTCTTGCTTTAAATATACCTTTCAGGTGTTATTGCACACCTGTGAAGAGTCAACATTACATAGATGCATAAGAGAAATGAGTTTATTGAAAAGATTCACATAAAGCATTTGTGATTATTCAATCCGATCGGTATTTTCAATTTTATTTCGTGACTTGCACTCTAATAAGGAGAGCAATGAGACCAATCAGCCGGAAAACGATAAACATAGTGAGAAGGATGGCACCATTAATAAACATTACAGAGTGGGTTGTACCCATTCCTCTACGATATAGCACACCTGTTCCATCACGGGCTGGACAATAGTCGTCTGGTGAATTTGTAGTTGTATCATTCTCGCATCCTACAATCATTTAGAATTACTACTGTTGGAAATTAGCTTAAATTATTAGTCAATGTATGGCAGAAAACGCGTGTTTTGTCAGCTATTACAATTTGCAGTGCTCACATTGCAATGTTCAGCACCAATTACGACATAGCACGCATGCAATAAGTGAAGATGAACACCTTAGACTTCGCTTGTTTGAGTGTCTGAGTACTACGACGCACAATTTGATTAGTGAAATCCGGGAAAATCTGAAGGTTTCTGGGTTGTTTTTGGTAAGGGTACAATGAAGAAACAAATAACGAAATTTTCATACCGCTAATAGTAGCAATGTTCATCCACTGGTTGATTTGCAATGTTTCGAAACCATAACGAAACCACGATAAGAAGGAAATCCAGTTGAGATAGAAAGGGATCGAATGGAAACTAATATAAAAACCACCGAAGACAAGCATCGGTAAAATGAAGCATGGCATATAAGTCAACGCTAAACTATCCTCTCCAAAGATACAAGCGCCTGCGTAAGCTGTAAATGTAATCTTCATTTCTTCTTGGCAGTCATATCATCGCGAAGTCTATACTCTTTACTGAATAGGTGGGAAGAGGGAAGCTTTCTCGGCTACCACAATTTAACGGATTAAAAAATAACCATAGTAGGGAAAAAGGACACTCTAGTTTATCGAGCCGCTGTTGCTCATTGGTGTGGTTTACGGAGGAGTTGTGAAATTTAACGCCTTTTCGAAATAAAGGAGTCCACGCGGATGGGAAGTAGAATGACGATCTGCAAGTAGATGGATCACTGTAGTCACCGTAACACCACGCATACAGCAACCACTCCTCCAGTGAGCATAACATGGGAGTATGTGCCTTCGCACTATATCGTAATAATCGTACATGGTTGTAGTCATGTATATGTATACAGAACGTGACTAAACTATTTTAGCATCTGACGCAATAATTGTCGATAAAACTTAAAATTTTAAAATCTTCCTTGTTCTACTCGTTTCTTGGAATTGAAGGCACTGCTGTTTTTAGGAAAGTTTTGAAATTTGGATTCCGAGATATTTTAACCGTACTGAAATTTCATAGCTAACACTGAATCTTCATATCTTCTTTCAGGTTTATTCGTTTTTTCCTTCTTTTTTATTCTATTCTTTTAGCATTGCTGACTCGTTGGAGTGGGTTCCGGCTCGAAAAAGTAACGGGGAGTACTGAAATAAATCCCGCGAAGGTATCATTTCTACTGAAATCAAATTTCAACCTCCAATAACTGGAGTTTCAGTGAGTCGATTTTTTTTTTGAGCTACCAGGACTCCTGGCCAACCCAATACAGAAGGCAGGTAAATTATTTTGGGCTTTGGCTAACTTTTTCAACCGAAGGGTTTGATGGTGTGGGGCGGTTTGTTGATCCATAATTTTTGTTCCATTAGATAACATGGTCCGGTGCGCAGGTGAGTTTTATTGGTGGGCATGGGAATTTGGAAAACGTTTAGAAAATTCCCCCGTATTTAAGGAGGGTTGTAGGTACTCTGAATCTCTGCAAACTTCGAATATTGAGGACTTTTTCCACTAAGTCAAATGGCGCAGTGGGCATGCAAGGTTTGTTTACGGGCAAAATCCGGGAGTGGGAGATTTTTTTCATAGCTTACGAACGTCGGTCGTAACTCCATTCCGGTTCCAAGTAAAGAGTCAATTAGGCTTTAACGTCCATGGCACTGAAAAGTATTGCTACTTTGAAAACCTTTTCTCGAGACGCGTCCACTGTGCCATTTCATGCCTTGGGATGTTTCGTCTTCAGTGCTCCATGACGCGCTTGGCTTACATGTACGGGAGACATTTGAAATCGGATTGGGGGATGGGATAGTACACAACAGCGGAAATTCGAGAAATTGGTTCACCCCCTTCTCCCGTAGTTTCGGAGAGGTAGGTTAGCGGTAGGTCGGCATGTTGATCAGGCGGCAATGGCGGGTCAGACCATGGTAGGTGGAATATTAGCGGTGGGCGGGACCATGGTAGACCGAGTGTTAGCGGCAGGCCAGACCACTGTAGGTTAAGCTTGCTACTATCGCTTGATCTACAGTGGCTTGGTCCACTACTGACACTTGGTCAACCATGGTTTGACCTGCCACCTACCGTTCATGTTTGATCTGCCGTTAAGCCCAAAACTGGTGGTAGGTCAAGAGCCGGCTTCGGTCTACCACTGGACTTTGTCTCCCGCCAATTTTTTGATCTACCATTGCACTTTGATCTCCCGCCAATTCTACCATTGCAAATTGGCAGGAGATCAAAGTGCAATGGCAGATCAAAAAATTTGCACTTTGATCTCCCTTGTGACCACGTTAGACCGAGCAAGTCTACTGTCTTCGGGAGACCAAAAAATTGGCGGGAGCCACCAGTTTTTTGGTCTCCCGAAGACAGCAGACTTGCTCGGTCTAACGTGGTCACAAGAGCCACCAGTGATTTTTTAATGCACCATGGTTTGACCGATTGCTGGTCTTTAACCTATCATGGTTCGATCTGCCAGTGATGAAGCATGGTGGGTCTGAAACAACGTCGGTACATCAAACCATGGTAGATCGAATATCAGTGGCAGACCAAATTATGGTAGATCGAGCGACGATAGTAGGTTTGATCTACCATGGTCTGGCCTACCTCTAACGTTTCATCGACCACTGATGTTCGACCCACCATGGTTTGACCTACCACTGATCGCTGGTAGATGAAACCCTGGTATCTCAAAAATCACTGGTAGTCCAAACGTTAGGGGTAGGCCGGACTACGGTAGATGATACCAACTGCCATCGCTTGATCTATCATGATTTGGTCTGCCACTGATATTCGATCACCCATGGTTTGATCTACCCACTGATCACTGGCAAATCAAGCCATGATAGGTCAAAAACCAGCGGTTGATCAAACCATGGTGCGTGAGAAATCACTGGTAGCCCAAAGCGTGGTAGATCAAACGTTAGGGGTAGTCCGGGCTGTGGTACATTGTACTAACTGCTATCGTTTGATCTGCCATGAGTTGGCCTACCAATGATGTTCACAAGTACAATGACATTCACAAGCATCCCTAGGTAATGCGGAATAATTGGCAGCATACCTATAGATACGGCCACATGGTTCACCAATGTTGTAATTATGGTGTAGGTGAAGAAAGGAACGGCACTTGGATATAAACCTGAAACTCTATCATTCGCAGGAAATCAGATTTCCCAAAGAGAAGTTTGTTTTCCCACCGGCATAAAGTACGACTTCAAGAAGTGTTTCAAAACGCATGTGGGCGTATTTATGAAGAGACATCGACCGCTTCCAATCAACTACACTCCAATCAACCCACTAGCCCCCCCCCCCTCCACTTCAGAAGTATTCTAGATGCATTTCGAAATTACTGAGCGAGGACGAGCAAAGATAAACACTCAGATTAAAGTTTTTTCTTACGGCTAAAGAAGACTGAACGGATGTATAATGCAGCCTTACCGGTCATGAAATAAACAATAATTGAGTAAATAATCGGTAATATTGTATACTGTGGCATCTGCAATACATTCATCATCGGCAACAGCTGCTTAAAAACCTATGTTGAAAAAGGCCGGGAAGGCATCTTGATTGCTTGCCAAGTTAATAGTATCAGCGACAAATTCCGGCATGACAGAAACCGGAAATAGTGGCCACCAACACATTCGTGGGTGGCGGTTTTTTAGGTAGACGCTTCAATGACTCACCTCTGCAAGTGATTTTGCTATGTAGTACGTCTCGACACGATAAATTCCTGCACGATGCTCTCGAAGGAATATCGGCAATTCAGAGGTGATCACCTAAAATCGACGAGAACTCATGCAAAAATTAGCATATTCGCAAAGCTAAAGAATATTGCAGAAGGGTCGAGTATTGAAAATTTACTTATTAAAATGAACTCATCCGCTTTGTTGGTGTATCGGCCCCCTGTAAGAGGATTCTCAATAAGCAGATGACTAATTTCACCTCGGGTAAAATCCCAACTACAGCTAGTAACTATTTCCAACGCAAACCGGAAAAGCCAGCGCTTTTTCTCAAATATAACGACATGTTGTGCTCAGTGGAAGTGATTTAGCGTATTAGATGCATCGAATGCACCTGATTCTGCATATTTTACAAACCTGCACAAATGATCGTAGTTGAAGTTCTATACTTCGCTAAAGTTGAAGAGCGTTCGATCTGAATATGAAAATATGAAATCAGATGCATTTGATGCATCTAATACGCTTTGTTATTAGTTAACAAACGATTTTAAAAAAATGCCAAGAAAATGGGATGAAAGTTTCATACGTTTATTGACGGGAAAAGGAACATGAAGTTCATATCTCGCACCGTGTTATAGAGAACACCTTCGATATTCATTACCGTTGGCCCGGTGATTACCGTTCGGAAATTCACAATTCCAACAACTGCCGAAGTTGCCTAAAATGAAATTTTCGGAAGAACTAGATAGCAGCTAATGTTCACATGGGTAGATCATATAGCTGACTGATTGGAATTTCGATCCCACAACTTTGGGAGGTCTTGACTTTACCATTTTGGGATTTAAAAATGACACTGAAATTACAAGTCCTCGTCCCGAAAATTTGGAGGTTCATTGCTCTTTTGGGGTTCACGCTCTTGAAGCTGATTTTCCATCTATTGGGGTCGAAAATCCACTTTCCCCATTGACACAAATGTGGGTCGTCATATTTACAGGGAGCAGCCTAGTATCGTGCAATGGATTTCAATTAAAGAAAAAATTTACTAACCATAACTTGAATGAGTTTTACTTTCAACAGAAGTGGATCTCTAATCGTAGTAAGAAATGAACGTCTGAGTAACGCTCCGGTCTGCGTGAAAAATCCTGCCGGATATCTGAAATGCAACATTCAATTTTAGGATTTTTCCTTCGACCCATTTATTAAATATCGTGGAAATGAGAACAGTCATATGTTCTCGAATACTACTCAGGTGATAATATCACGAAGAATTTCAAAAACACGCCCACTGAATTCTTTCTCGTCCTGAATCCGTTCTACCAAAGAAAGCCAAATTATTTCAGAGAACTAAAATGGAATGCTATATTCGTCACTCTACTCGCGGACCATCTGCGCCACAGACCATCATAAAGAAAGGAAAATTTGCAAATCAAATGCCATACTTTTTTCCTTGTCTCAAATCTGCATTGCCAATTACTTGTTTTGAGCCTTTCCCATGTGTTTTTCTATACATTTTCATTCCGTATTCGGATTCCTCATATTTTGTGCGGATCATCTACAATATGAAAGTCGGGATTTTCTATATATTGCTTCGCTTGTTTAGCCACGATATCCTTCAATAAACTCCCCGCCTCAAACAAATCTTCCATCCTTCAAATTCCTGGCAGGAAAAACAATCCTTGCTCGAATGGAAACCTTTTCTTTCTAATGCATCACTTCACCAGATAAAACTTCTTAAAATTCTTTAATGTCGTGTCTTTTTACTGTTCCTCTCTACAATATTGACAAGGAAAACAACCAACAGAACCCTCAGTAGAAACCCTCCCCCCAATTAATCTCTAAAAGCCCCGAAAATTTTAGTTTAGGTACCTCTGGTTTATCTAGATATACAGTAGAAGCTAATTGAAGAGTACATCGAGCCATCAACAGTTGAATCATTAACGCCTAGTACTAAATTAGTTGGGGAGCAGAAAAGAAGATCTACATACCCGTATGCGGTCATAACACGCTGACTGGTCATTCTCAGTGACCGATAGCGTCCTTATAATATGATCGGCTGGACTGAACGTTGGTGGACATTCGAGCCCTATCCTGCAATATCAGTGTCTCCCGTCTGATTGAAACCATGTCACAAACCCTGTGTGCAAGCATTCAAATGGGCGCTCTTCATGACTTCTAGGCTAAATTTTTGATGCCACTTATAAGGCGCACACTGCAGTGACGTGTACGATATGGTAGTTTTTCCTATTTTAGTATATGATGCATTACGGAAACAAAATGGAGTAGCTCTCACACGACCTGTTCCCAAGTACCTGCATTTATTTGTTTTCTTTCTATAATTGCATATTTTCTTCCTCTCTTACAAGTTGGACGTTAATCCATAAGAACCCTATTGTGATGGTACCATAGCAAAAAAACGACGTCATCGGAAGTGCTAACTCTTTCCAGAAATCGCAAACTTTTGAAACTGGACCGAAATAAGCGACTTGTCCCATCGCCATTAGGCAAAGACTGAAAGAATTCCGGAAATGTTACTGTAATTGAATAAAATGACATCATTACGAACTATTTTCTCAATCAATAGATGAACTTTGGTCTATTATGTCTGTTGAATATTTCACTGACAACATTTTAAATCATGAAAGGATGTTGTTAGTGATAATAATGTTGCTTTGAAGGCTTCAGATGTCAATGCTCCCTAAGAAAAGTGAGGACTCGGGTACTCATATTCAGCCGTGACACAAGGTCAGAGCACACTGAAAAGGATGACGCTTGGCCATTCATGGGGAAAATCAAACTTCGACTCCTAGCCTCACAACAAATCTCATGTTTCGTTATGACGCCTTTGAAACTTGAAAGATAAAATATATGTTTGCGATGAAGTAGCAATTGTCTAAAGCTGTTATCAGTGCAAAAAAGGATCAGCACCATTAGAAAAGAGAAGTGCCCAAGAAGTGGGCGGCATCAGCTCCACTAATTAGAGTATGCTCCCTAAACGCCTGCCACTATCGTCTTGATTTAAGTTTCGCCTCATTCCCCAAGTAAGACGAAAATGATCATACTTATCGAACATGAGGAACACTTGTGTCGATGGTTGATGTATAGTCACAACGATTGTCTTCTTCTGCTTCGTCATGTCCTTCAGACAGCTCACCACCTGGGCGGCCATGAATGAGTCAAGTCCTGATGTCGGCTCATCACAGAATAAAATCGGCGGATCCGTGAGAATCTGAAATACTATGAAGCCTCAGTTATGTGATTGGGGGATCACATGTTCTCCAATGCATATTTCGAAATAGATATATCAGGCTGGTCAAAAAATTCTGCAGGCATGAAGTGATGCTGCAAAACGCTACCGGGCTCATCGACGACATCTTACCAAAGGTTTCCGGAAGGTTTCTATTAGTCCTGCTGCGATTGATGCAGAAAAGCCTACAACTTCCCTTACTTTTCAAGTGAAGCAAACTTTAGGAGGTCACAATCGCGTTATTCGTGCTTACTTATAGATGCGCAAACAACTAATACCGTATTGAACGTACATGTCGCTGATCGGATGCTTCCCACCTGCCGAATAGCATTGCACCTATGCTTCATTTTGAATGAATTCATGCTCGCAAATGGGGCAAGTTTCAAGGTGGTATCCTTTACCTCTCTATCCCTCCCTCTTTCAATTATTCTCCTTGCTTTATTGTCGTCAACAAAGTCATTCACATCTTCACCTCATTAAAACAGACGAGGAGGTCGAAGACATAGGGTGAGGGAGGTTGGAAGAGCACCATCCGGCAGGTGAAGGACAAATTCTTTTTTGAAGCCAAACCGAGTTATAGAAAACATTTGATGATCCAGAATAAACTCAACCTCGCATGCAAAGGCAAGTCGCTTGCTCTCTCCACATGAAATACCTTTCAATCTGTTCGGCACACCAATTAGAGTGTTCTCACATCTGCCCAGCCCGAGCTGAAACATTCGAACTTTATGAACACTCCCACAGAACTACTGACGTGAACACTGAAAAGGCTATCTCTTACTTCCTTGACATTTTCTTCTATAAACAGTGGCGACCCAGAAACGTAGCATACTTATATTAGAAAATGGAATCTTTATACGAAGTAAGGAAAGGAATTGAATTTCACAGCAACGATTACAATGTTCGATGCATTTGTTGTACGAATTACAAACACACACTTAATGCCCAATATCTGATAGAAGTAAGTGATATCTCTTTTAAATGTTTGAGGAAGATTCTTGATAACAGAAATAACGTAACATGATGCATTTTCACTTACATCCTTTATAACCTGTTCAACCCTTCGCTGTCGTGATTGTTTCGATTGGCTTCGATCCATACGTAATTCCGCCTGATAAAAATTTATTTTAGATACTAAAAGAAACGGGTGCATAGTCCAGAAAAACAAACTTCTCTCCTCCATCCACCCCTCCCTCCCCCCGCCCCCCTTTCATCCAGCGCTTTATCAGGAATCGAATTAATATCACGACGCTGTTCCGATCCGCATATGAACAGACGGCAGAGAATCTAAGAGACAGATGCACTAAGTTTGCACGTTCGATTTGAAAAAGCTTGAATACGCCAACTAAGCACGTTCATTGCGGGTTTCTCGAAAAATATTTCACTCACAGTCTGGGATATAAAAATCTTAGCGCCATGATGTGGTTTGGGCTAACAATCCCGATAACTTAGCAAAGACGCGAATGGAATATATAACCGATTTGAGGACGCCATCAAGTCCAGTTTGAACGAAATGCACGAACGGCGAGGCATATGAGACTCTTGAAAAACACTGAATTTCTGGGTTGTGTGTAAATTTTGGAATCAGCCCCGAGTCCAAAGCAAACGAATTTTCAGGATTTTGATGCTCAACTTTGGCAAAGACTATTTCATTAGCGAAATTCTTGATGGCGACAACAATTAGGTTTATTTTGGCGTGAACCATGAGGCATAATCCTTAAAAGAATGTAAGTGGGTGATCTGCTTCTTGTTTGTTCTGCTAGCACCCACTCCTCCATATTAAAAACCGCGGTTGAGTTTTTTTTTAATCCCCATACTACTGCTACCCTAATTAAAGCCCCTCAGCCGGAACTGTTGCTACCCTAAAGCTTATTGTTCTTTTCATCTTTCTACTCTCCTATCTTTTCTATTGTTCGCATTTGTAGACTTTATATTTCACTTCCACTTTTCTTTTTACCTTATTTTTTATCTTCCTATATTTCTTACTTTTCTTTTCCACCTATCAAGTTCGGGAAGTTAAAAAACGATACATATACACAACTGAACCACCTCAACGTGACGACTAAAAACATAATGGATTCTGTAAGTTTATGAAAAAATTCCTTTCCTGGTCATATCGAATCACCTCTGTGACTGCCTCATCATCAACTCTTTTAATTAAGCACTTCACTATTATTGTATCGATATTGTTAAATGAATTGGTAATTGTTTAGAATTTGATCTACTTGATATTGCACTAATAAACTACGTAATACATCGCTTACTAAAAAATATTTCACGCTAGGCATATTTCAATATTCCAGACCTAAAGAATTTGGATTTCACAACAGAGGAACTCGGATTTCAGAATGCAAGAAAAAACTAACCGAAAATTGTAACTGCTCTTTGACGGTGAGAGTGCCGATGAACAGATCAGCTTGCTGCACATATGCGGAAACACGCCGCATATCTGCCGATCGTAGTTCTTCGCCGTTGACCGTGACCACACCTATAACAGCATAATCTCTTCACCCCTCGTCCGAATTTCCTTTACATTGCTCTTTTGAATGTGGTCTTGTTCGTACTCTAGAAGCGAAGGAATGTCGAAATTTGCTCTATGTCTTCGGGAATTTCTCCCGGATGAAGCTCATGAGGGATAGGGCCATTGACGCACTTCTCTGTTTGCCTACCACCTCAAGGCAACCAATTTAGCTAATTTCCGTCGGAGGCAATAAAAGCTCTAAGATAAGAAAGATACGAACGTCCTGTGTGGAGCACCTTTTTCAGCGCGATACGACGCTTTTGATTTCCAGTGGAAAGTTCCTTTTGGTTGCATAACAGCGAGCAATTTTTGTACACTTATTTTACAATGGCAGGTAAATCTCTTCCTCCCCCCCCCCCTTGTCTCTTCGAATACTACATCACAGAAGTAAGAACAAGTTGGAAATCTCAAAAAATTGTAGCAAAACAACAAGCCTTTCGTGACAAACCTCCTTCCTCCCTCCCCCCCCACCCACCTCTGTCTCTTCCAATACTACATCACAAAGGTAAATGATGAATTGGAAATCCCAAGAAATTGTAGCAAAATAACAAGCCTCTTGAGAGGAACCTCTTCACCCCTTCTCCCCCCCTCCCCTCCCCCTACCTCTGTCCCTTCCAATACAACAAAAGGTAAATAATAAATTGGAAGTCCCAAAAAATTGTAGCAATATAATAAGTTTCTTGTGACAAATCTCTTCCCTCCCCCCACCCACCTCTGTCCCTTCGAGTACTACGTCACAGAGTTAAATAATAAACTGTAAGTCTCAAAAAAGTTGTAGTAAAATAACAAGTCCCTTGTGACAAACCTCTTCCCTTTCCCTTCCCCACCCCCCACCCCCCACCTCTGTCCCTCCCAATACTAGATCACAAAGGTAAATGGTAAACCGAACGTCACAAAAAATTGTAGCAAAATAACAAACCCCTTTAGATAAACCTCTTTCCCCCCTCCCCCACCTCTGCCCTTTTCAATACTACATCACAGAGCTATATAATAAATTGGAAGTCTCAAGAAAGTTATACCAAAATAATAAGTCTATTGCAACAAACCTTTTCCCCAAACCCCATCTTTTTTACTTTCAGTACTACATTACAGCTGAAAATAATAAATTGTAAGTCTTAAAAAAGTTATGGGAATATAAATAGTCTTTTGTGACAAACCTCTTCCCTCCCCCCTCCACCCAATCCACCTCTGTCTTCGAATACTACATCATAGAGGTTAATGATCAACTGCAAGTAAATTTTCATCGGAGATTTGCATTTGTTTTATTAGATAAGTAATGTAACTTTTCTTCTAAAAGATATAACACATCTAGTAGAAACGAGAGCAAACCTGTAACATTGACGTCCGCATTGTCGATACCGGTCAGCGCGTTTAGCAGAACAGTCTTTCCAGCACCACTGCAATATGATATGCTTAGTTGACTGCTTAATAACCAAACGGCATTTCACAAAAATAAAGCTTACAACTCCATAGTAAAAAATCAGGTAACATTGTTTTTCTATCACGTGAATATGCGCAAGAAATCGGCATATTTGCCACTTGCATTACAACTGATATGGAAAGGCTGGGCTATTTATGACTATCAACACCTCCCGGTAAAATTTCATGCCCACAAAATAGCTTTTACTGGTAGCCCTCTTCACTTATACTACATAAGCCTTATATAAGCATTAAACCACAACAAAACAAATCGCAACTCATAGTGTTCAATGCCTCTAGAAAAGCAATGAAGCTGATTTTATAATTTGTGCGTGCTTACCTCCCGCCCATAATTGCAAGAAGTTCACCTGGACATGCAAAGCCAGACACTGAAATGATCTTTGCTTTAGTTGGTGCAAATTTCTGAATTGTACATTTATATTTTTGTATTCGTGCTGAAGCTCTCAGTGAATAGTATTTATGCTTTTTTTGCACATCTGACTCCAATTGAATCGGAACTGACCAAGTTCCGAATCCAAAAAAAAAAAAAAAAAATTGAATCGAAGTTCTCAAAAAGATGCAAATTTGTGGAAATTGACCTCAGCTCTAAAAAAGTTTGTTCGTTAGCGCATATAAAAAACCCTATTTCAATGCTTCATTCGATTCATTATTCAACTACAAAATTTTCTTTCAGTCATACATCGCAAAAACTAACACTTGTAATTACGTGCAGTAATTGTAATACTTGTGATAAATGTAAGTAACACTTACATACTTCTATTTTAATACCTGTGATACTTGCAACATCTGTAATACTTGTGGTATCATTACTCAAGAGCCGAAAAAAAACTCGCTGTGATTTCTAAAATGAAGCCTATTTGCTGGTGGGTGCAACCGCTTCGCATAATAAACTCTTGAAAAAGTGTTTGTTACCTTCGTAAAGTACCGTTCTACGTTGTTCGTCGTCTTCCTTCTTCCAAAATTGAGCACTTTTATTCTGTTTCATTGGCACAGTGACCGTTAGATCGGTCCACGTCACAAGCTTGCCATTTCTGCTCTCTAAATAGCAAGTTGATTTCACAGCATGAACTTTCATGCTTATATTCACTTCAAATAATCTTTTATCTCTCTATAAACTTCACTTTTGAGTGGCAAAATTCGCGTTTTTTGCCATCGAATGTCGGAAGTTTACATATCTAAAACGAGAAGATGCTTACTCTCAACGCATGCAAAAAAAAAAAAGATTCAAATTTGTGCGATGGAAATCGAACTTTCGGAAAAGACAGTGCAAGAAAATTATCTCCGCATAAATAGACTGCGGAGATCATCGCTTCTGTGCGTGTGCCCACCCGTCCAGTAGTTTCAATTTAGGAATCACTGAAGTCAAGGCTATGAGATTTGACAGGTATAAAAACCAAGATACGGTGATTTTCTATTCAATTATTACCGACAATCCGTCCCTTTTGAATGTAACTACATTCAAAAACGCATAGAAATTCGCATACAAATGCCAGTCAAAGTTTCGTTTAACACCTATCAGGCAGCAAAAAACCTGCCGTGGAAGACTTGTGCTAACGATCAAGTTAATTAAAATTATATCATTTTTTCTTATTTGTTGATAACTTGTGGAACCGATCGGTAAGGTGGGCGAGATGCAAAAGGCAGCGTATCAAATATCAGCAGATGGGCAACACCTAATTAAAGGGATCAACACTGAGCGCAATAAACTGCTACTCCGTCCCATTACAATAACATTTATGACAGTCAAACAAATGAAAAAGAACAAACTGTGACATATTCAAAAGGAGCGAGGTGGAATATTCCGGATGCTAGTATTTTTCAGTGTTCCGGCTCCTGGCGTCCTAATCAATCCCTAAAGATCAACCTGTGATTGGCACCAAAAAAGCCCGTCTTGTTCACTCTGAGTTCGCTGGTTACCGGATACCTTTGAGAGAACAGCACATAATAAAAAGCTAATATTTCAAACATGAAATGTGAAACAAAATCAACAATGGTCAACTCTACGTAACAAACTAGCTGGAAATTATCTCACCGTTAACCTCCAATGGCGGAATATCATCTTCAGCTCTTTCGTTCTTAGGAGCCGTATCTGCAGATGTCACGTAGGCTCGCCCTTTCTTCGCCATGCACGCAATCGTGCCTCCTATTGCAACTGAAGTATGGAGCCGATGCTCATAATCGCCTTGTTAAAACATTACAGCGAATGGCTAGAGCGTGCAGAGAACGAGACACACCCGCTGCGAACCAAGAACGGAGCATTACGTACGCACCGTACGCACCGCTACCGTACTCTGCAGTCAATTCTAACGCCTATCACAAAAACTCGAAAACTTATAATAAAAGCATATCAGTTTTTTCATCATTCAACTCAAAGTGTCAAATAATGTCCTCCTGCAAAATTTCAGCTTAACTGAAGGAGAGGAACAGCGCTTGCTGGATGGGCCATCATTCTCTGCAATCGTTGAGTAGCGCACCACAGATTCCTCATCTGTTTTGCGGTATGACTATTCTACGCAATATGACCGCGTAAAGTAACACTTCATCGATCAGTTTTCTACTAGACCCAAAAGGTCCACACTGCCCTCAAATCGACATTTGAATGATAGTGCACCTTTATTTCAAAGATATATTGGCTGATATGCGTTACCTGACACTATATTGGCTGATATGCCTTACCTGACACTATTTATTGTAACTCAAAACTGGTGTACCTAATCGCACTTGCAAAACTCATGAGTATATTTCAACAAGAACAGAAACACTTAGCATTAGGAAACGCTTAACACTTAACAGAAACACTCAACAAGTAAGCTTAGCATTAAAACAAACATAAAGAAATAAACGCAACGAAAAATAACACTCAAGGTCTGGCGTGATGCCTCATTTGATTGTAAACATTGAGGTTGCCTACTACGTTCACGCAAAAACATTCGTACCGTCACACCAAACTTCGTGACGAGAATCAGTGACATCAGTTTATTTTTAAACATAACGCCACCTCACAAATACCGGGAACATTTGCAGAAGTATTTCAGGGAACACAATACTCACCGTATCCCTGAGCAGGCAGCCAACAGAGGGAATTATTAACGAACTGAATACTGGTGATGCAAAAAGCCTTTTTATAGCCCGAAAGAGCATAACTGATATGCAAATTTAAATGAAAAAATATATAATTGTAAATTTAAATAAAATAAAGCTTGCTATTATTCACAGTGGCATGCAAATCAAGTGGAGAAATGCGTAAAATGGCATAACAAGCCTCTATGCAAATCATAATAACATCCTAAGTGATTAAAATAAATATTTCAGAAATTGCATACTAAGTTAGGATCACATAAATGACGCATGAGTTCAAAGTGTGTCATATGCTAATTTACTACCAGGAGAGCTCTAACAGTGAATTTTAAAACGCTAATTTTACAAATTTGATTGCTGAAACCTCACAGCAAACTTGACTCTTCAACCCTTCTGGCGAACTTGATTATTAAAACCTCAGAGCAAACTTGACCGTTCAAACTTCTTATTGAATAAGATAAATCGATGTTCTCATCCCCCCTCCCCCCCGCCCTCTCAAAAAATGATCTATATATAATCTATCTGTAATAATCTCCGAAGAAAGAAAATCTCTATAAAATGAGCACATGTACTACGCCCTAGCAAATTATTTTAGGAATTTAAAAATTTGCATATTTGCCTATTGAATGTTACATAAAATTCAAAATAACATTCCATCACACCTAACCATCCACACTTCCTTATTCGTTAGTTTTTTATACGCATCAAGCGGTTGCACTCGACTACACTCATCATTGGGGACGAGATTCATCGAGGAAATTTTCGAAGATCTTTGGATGGCGGTACTTCCCGACGAAAAGGATCGACTACCGAAAGTGGATGACGAAATCAAATCAGACTCACATACTTACAAACTTTTAAAGATCATTGGTGAAGGAGGATATGGAATCATCTTCGAAAGTTTCAACACAGAGAGGTAAGGATATTTTAGCTGGAAAAAGAAGGGAATAGTACCTTGCCGTTTTGGAAAATAAAGTGGGATTCATTCGATCAGACGTTTTTTATGTGTACCATGTCATCAGGGGGCAAAACGAACGTGAGATTCACTCGTTGTAAGTAACTACTGCTGCAGTATCATGCGAACTACATGACAATCCCCCTGCGATCTGTAAGAAGCACTTCCTATCCGTATTACGTCATCGATAAAGACGTCCCTCTTATATGAGACATGTTATGATATTCCCCAATAATTTACTGGCACCCCATATTAAATCCAACTTCAATGTATGCCGTTAGCAATTTGCTGTTGTTGACGGCAACTGGTACTTGATGACCAATAATCCAACGAAAGCATTGTCCATAGACAAGCTCAGGCCCATCTAAAGACCGACTGAGGTCAATCTTGACATATAACGCTAATTAGGTATATACATACCATAGCATCCGGACTAATATCAGTTCTAATGCGATTGCTGCCGTTATATACTCATCAAGCTTGCTGCACTATGCGCAAAGTCGAACTGATTGAATCTAATCTACAAAAAGGCGCACTTACAATAGCTCAATCGTGCAGCGCTTGCCTCAAAAGTGGGAAGTTGCTGGTTCGGACACGTTTATGTAGGATATATTTACTCGTCACCAATCAACAACATATTGCTGTATTAGTTTGTGAATAATTCCAACATCCATTCGATGCTTCAAGGAAACATCTAGTGAAAAACCCTCCATCCTGGAGCTATTCCCATGCTCAATAGCCATTCTAATGAAAAACATTAAGTTGCACTTTCAAGCGTTGAGAATAAAATCTCATAAAAAATAATATACTTTAATTAACTTTAGGCGAGTGGCCATTAAAACAGAAAAATATAGCAAATCGATGCTACATATCGAGGCAAGAGTGATGAGGATGGCTGCACGTCATGGATGCCAACATTTTTGCGAACTACTCGATTATGTAATAGTACTGATGCGATTACTGTTTTCTTCCTATCGTAAAAAAACAGAAATACAGAAATAATACTTTTAAAAAATCGATCCATACTAAACATTCAAAAAAATGAACCATAACAAATACACTGAGAAGGTTTACCTTTAATCTACCATTACGGTGAACCGTAGGAAATTTCAAAAGTTGCCAATGATTAGCTTTAAAGAAAATATTCCAAAACGAATTATTTCACCAATTAAGTTGCATTAGCAAATATAAAACAATATGATTCGAATCTAAACGAAAACAAGTAAACAATAAATTCTACGAGTAAAATTAAATTAGTATGCGATGAGAAAAAAGTGAAAATAAAGTTTTCAAAAAAAAGACTAAAAAAATGATGACTAAATTCCGTCTAAAAGAATTTTTATGAAAGCCTAGAAAGGTCTGAAGTAGAAAAACTCAAGAAATTAGAGGAGGAAACTGCCAACAAAAGCTGCCAGGGACGATTCGGTAGACGGCAATGACAGTGCCGTTACTTTTTAGAAATCATCCTACCTCAGTGAATAAGGTGGTTGTTGTCTAGGGACGGATGACAATTTACGAACCAGCAATAAATGTTTAGCAGCTAGTTTCTCCTCCAAGCTAGCAAAAGACAGAAAAATAGTGCCTTCTGCAACGAATTTTTGCAACATTAAAACTGTGGTACAAAACTTTGACTAGTTTGAGGTAAATAAGACAAGATAATCGAAAAAATATCCCCTACTCTATTTTGGGCATTACAAGGTTATGGTACTAGTGTTGGAGAGTGACCTGATTTTCCATTTCAGGGTATTGCAAAACCGGATTATGTATTCATTGTTATTACACTTGTTGGTAAAGACTTACATAAACTACGTAACGAACAATACGAGAGACGATTTTCGCTAAGCACTGCAATACGGGTCGGCATTGAAAGTTTTAAAGCGATCGAAGAACTCCACGGGTGGGCTTTCTTTGATTACCTCATACAATTAAAAGAACTGAACTTTACAAATGACGATTTTCTGCACCTATTCCGCCTGATAGGCTGGATATAGAGCTAAAAGTATATTGAAAGCCAAACTAGATGGGCAGAGTATGGATAGACAAACACTTGAAGTAAGAGTTATTTCTATTATAAAATCGTTGATGAGCTAAAGCTGCTCATAGTTTCATCTATACAATCAAAGCACTGCAAGATCGGGTTGCAAAACATTTTCCAGTTTAATCATAGGATTCAAGACTTCCAGGATATAAAGTTTACGATTTTCTGGATACATACCTCAGTGATGAATATCACTTCTTACCAAATAACTCAATTACATGACGTAAATTATTGCTCGTTTATGCACGAAAATTCTTTTCCCTTCCTATTCGCAAGTATTTATAATAAATTCTGGAAGTACTCTCGAAAACTGTTCGTTTATTCTCAAAAAACCTGAGAGAAAAACCTATATGGGTACACTATAAACATGAGACAGCTATTAAGATTACTATTACAAAATCTGCGGTCGCATTCCTAAGAAAAATATATGCAAAATGACCGTTTTTGCAGAAGCTGTTCAAATAGTGAAGGGTATTCAAAAGCCGAAATGGATTTGAAAAAAGTCATATAATAAAAAGTAAATGGTTAATTCCACGTAATTAAACACAGCCAAAACTTCAATCCTGAAGTGAAGGTAGATGCAAGTCTAATGACCAAAGCAAGGCATATTTGACTTCAAAAAGTATGAAGTATCTTAAATGCAATGTTATTTACAGTTGTGGTTACATATCAAGAGACATAAAACCAGGCAATTTCGCTGTTGGATTACGAGAATATCAACAGCACAAAACGATATTTTTATTCGATTTTGGTCTTGCCAAAAGATACCTCGATAAGGTAAAAGTGCCCTTCTTACTTTTTCATTTAGACATTGAGCATTTAAGTAAAGATGGTATAATATAAAGAAGAAAATAATAAAGTCATCAGCAAATTATGCAACACAATAGATACTCGACCGACGATGAAAACGCCGGTAGGGTTCTGATAAAAGAGTGCTTAAATAAAGCATTAGTAAAATACCGCAGAGATTTTATTTTGCTAAGGGTGAAAAGTGGCTAATCAGGGAAACAAGTTCCCCTACGGGAAAATACTTTCAAAAGGTTAATAATACCAAGGAGACTTTTCTCAATTACAAAATGGCAGTAAAAGTTTGGCGCCTAGATTAGTACTTGCTGAATACTGGAAATTTTTACATAATCCAGAGATGAGCAGGACGTTTGACTAAAATCATAGCAAGAGCAAATGTCAAAGCAAGCGTTATTAAAAGACGAAAATAACGCTAGTAAATGCTTTAGAGTTTGGTAGGATTTGAAATTTGAATGGTTGAGTTGTTACAATTTCATTCTGTCATAAACGTTGAGCTTCGATAAGCTCGAACTGTTTGATTAGGAAACGTACCAAAAACTTAATTTTTCCAAGTATTTTTTAATTTCCTCGGGTAATTTTTTTCTAAAATTCCAGAAATATTTTATTCTTCTCAGTATCTATGCATTGTATGACTGTGGCCTGCTTCAAAACCATGAAAATTGCCACTGGTGCCATCTGACTTAGAGAAAAAAGGGGAGCAGGTCGGCTAACTAAGAGTGGATGAGGCGGTGAGGTGGAATCTCTATGTGACCCTTGATTACGAACTATTCTAAATATGCAAATGTGAAAATCTTCACGTATAAATAGATTCCACATCGAAATTATAGAGCACTTAAATACCTCACATCAGTTATCATATGCAACGACTCTCACTTCTCCTATTCAGAATGGCAACCATCTTGCGTCGCGAGGAGAAGTGGGATGGCGTGGAACGACTCGTTACGGTTCATTGAAAGCACATCAAAGGCTCGATCTAGGTCGGAGGGATGATTTGGAGTCTTGGTTCTATCTGCTTGTTGAAATCACTAGAGGAACTCTCCCTTGGCGTCATGTCTCCCGTAAGCATTGAGTGCTTTCCTTGCGTATTATAGGCTTTCAATAAGACCTCAGGTTCCCTGAGAGGATACTTCAAGGCAAATAAAAAGCGCTGATGAAAAGTTTCGCCATGACGTTTTGATGCATACCGTTTCAATTGGAAGAGATGGAATCGCAAAAAAAAGAAAAGAATTTAAGAGCGGCCAGGTGTTCAAGCGGCAAAATCAATGGCAAGAAATGCAGGACGAAAACAATTTCTGCATGATTGCCCTCGACAATACGATGAAATTCTTACAACGATCGATGCTCTAGCATTTCAAGATGAACCAAAATATAGTGAAATAAGACGACTTCTTGACGAGGTAATACTTCAAACTTTTTGAGCATGTTATTGAGAAAAAGAGATCACAATGAAGGTAGACGTCGAGCATATGATTTTGCATCTTATAAAAATAGATGGAAAGCTATTTTCTTAGATTACGAACTAAAAATATTTGAATATTTAACTTTAATAATATTAGTGGATTCATCTGATATTAGTGGATTCACCTATCACATGAATCCACTAATATTATTAAAGTTAAATATTCAAATATTTTTAGTTC
>QEWY01000381.1:180944-199359 GCA_006503575.1 Baylisascaris schroederi
CATATATATAAAAGAAATTGAAGGTACGTAAAGAGCACGGAATTAGAATGCATTCACGCTTCGATTGGGATGAAGAAGGTACATCAACACGATCTTCAACAATGACCACATCGGCTAGCGATAAACCTGAAATGGCAATTAAAGAGGAAACAAGTGCGAGAAAAAAATCCGCCGAAACTATGAAAGAGAAGGAAAATAATATAATTTGATCGAATTGTATATTTACTCAAAAACGATGCTATATGTCAAATTTCCTTAACATTCTCAAATGAAAGCGAAATGCTAATTCATAGATGCTCGATTCGTCGCTCTGCTACACTCTTCACTTTCGTCCCATTCTTTAAGTTGAGCATATTTCCGGTAACAAATGACCTCATGCTTCGAAAATTCTTTTCACCATATCGGTCGTTTGGCTGGTCACAATATAATTCTGTGATTTATTTCTAACACACATAAAACTTTCTACTTTTCTTAGGTAATTTCAGGATATGGTACGCATCCAGTAAAATTGTTAGGCATAATACGCATAAGCATACACTATTTATTGCTCTTTTTTTGAACATTCCAGAGAGATGATAATTTGCAATTGAATGTTTCTATCATTTATTGGAGTTAGTACGCTCGTTCATCGAATCATCGAATCATAGTTTCAGCCTACCCAAAGACGGTTTACACCAGTATTTTTTGTCTCTCATCTAATCTATACAATCATCTAGAAAAAGTTCATTCCGATATTCCCCTGATTTCTAGGTGCGATCTTTGATCATCTCTTGACGCCCTTCGCAAATTTATTCGAAGCAAAAACAATCGAAGCAGTCGAACAGCTGCAACTTCATCAGAATTTTCCTCAGTTACAATACAGGACAATCCCATCGGAATACATCTTCTTGCTGTGTACCATAGCATGTCGACTGCTTCATCGTATCGCAGACCTATTGCCTGAAAAATTCTAGCACTTCATATAATGTAAGAACATATTACTACCTCAGTACGTTTTCGTTGTGGATATGCACGCATATATTCGTAAGAATGTTTGGATGCTTATGTAAACGAGTTTGTGCCTACGAACGTTCAGGTTTAGAAGCCCTTACCTATCTCCTGTAGTTTTTGTTTCAGCACATATTAAGGTGCTGTCTTTAATAAGCGTTAAGCTAAAGTGGGTCAAGTTTTATTTTCTGTGACCGAACTCTCCTCTGTCGGGACGTTTTTACCTTTGCACTTTTGCTAGCTCTCACCCATCATAGATTCTAACCTTCTGACGTTTAAATACTTGCTCATTTCTGCCATACATTCCTCATATTCATTCCTTTAAATCTTTCGCTAATTTCTAACTGCAGTTCTTCATCATCACTAATATGGCAAAGGATAAAAACATTTTAATGGTCATGGATGAGGGCATTCAAAGAGAAGAGGGATAATTGAATGCTTAAGGCAGTCAACGAATAAATAATTCGATTAGCACTAATCAAAAATATCCGAAAATATTAAAAATACCCCGAATCATAGCCACTACCAACAAAATAGTGAGGTTGTAGTTCCGAAAACTCGACAGGCCACAAATAATGTAAACATCTTTCACTAATAAATTTGGCCGTTGCGAAAAAATGTGTGTAACTTAAGGTGGTGGTGCGTTCGAAGCACTGACCGATCAATACTTCCGGTAAATGACGAATAGTGTCATGCTAGGATAAGTTTGTTCGGTCGATTCCCCTATTAGTAATGTAATGAGTTCTCTAATTCGTTGAATAATTTTTGAAGATCAGCTTAGCTAATCTCATAAACAAAAGCAGAAAATTCTAAAATTTTTGTGGCAGGCGAAGGATAAAGATGGAATTTGGGATGCGACGTTATGCTACGCCGATGCAACTTTCAGTGGAAGATATTAACAAAATTCATCCTTACTCCTAGAAGTCTTAAAGTGACACTGCCTCCATCCCTCCTCCACTCCTTTTCTATTCCTCCGCCATTCCTTCTCAATCTCTCTTCAATTCCGCATCCTTTCCTTCTCAAATTCTCCCTCACTCCTCAATCTCCCTTCACCCCTCTATTCCTTCTTCATTCCCCTCCATTCCCTTTCAAGTCCTCCTCTATCATTCTTATCAAAAACGGATGCATCGAACAAGTAAAAATAAACAGCGGTGAAAAAGTGAAGAGAATAACCTTAGCTAATGGTTCCTTCTCGATAAATACGTTGGCAAGAAAATCCACCATTCCATCAAGATGTGATAGCGTCGCTATTCTAACCAAAAATCGTTCGTTTTTTGCCGTGTATATGACCAACCGATTACTGATATTCATCCCTACAAACATAATAATATAGTGAAAAAAATTTACTTCGCACTTGCCCTCTTCATTACTGCTGTCTTTATTTTATATGGGAATGTTAAGCACGAACGATATAATGTGACTAATTTTTTTTAAATATTTGGATTGTTCTCAAATATTGCGTAATAAATTTCAGTAGTATTTGAAGCTTGATGAATAATACCGGGAACGCGAAATATTATGAAATGGAATGAAATGAAGATAAAGGTACTGCATTACCTTTATGAATTATACGCAGGTAAAAAGGTAAACATCGTGAAATTTAAATGAGAAAGGGTTCAAACTCCAAAGAAAAGAAAAAGTAATCAGCTTATAAATCGAATCTGAAGATAACTTAAAAAATTATGAGCAATTTCTCAGATGGCAATCGATTCAGCACATAAGTGAAATAATTTATGCAAAAAAAAAAGATATACAAATTTGCTTACCATTTCCGCTACTTAAGAAGCGCGTAGGAATATGATTGAGAAGTGAGGTGAAAACTTTTGCAGTTGTCATCGTCGATTGCACCTTCTAGGCTATTGCGTTTTTCGAGGTAGATATCTTTTCCTGAAATTCGATATCGATGCAACTGTAATTGTTTTACAGTGTTCCTGAATAAGGTACAAGTAAATATTTTACTGTTAAGGTTAATTCGTTCTTACTAAATAAAATTTCAGTTGGAAGAACTTATAAAGAAGCAAAGAGAAGTGAAATTTTTGAAGTTTACCAACTCGTTTTCCTGCTCACCTAAGTCCAACTCCCCCCTCCCTCATCTCGAATAATTTTACGATATCTGCAATATCTTTCCGCAATTTCAATTTTAAGAATGAAGTAAATAATTGCATCAATTTTCACGAGTCTGCATTTCCTATATTGGCTTGGAATGAGACATTCCCTCTTCCCCGCTAAACCATTTTCTTCGCAGTCATACTTTGTAGAAGTTCAAGCTTTCATAGTTTACTATTGCAAAGTTCTACTCCTGAGAATCGAAACCCAATGTTACCCTTGAAATTGATGCCAACGATCTTCAATAATCTATGTTAAAAACTCTCTTCGATTGAAGAATTTTTCTCTTCGTTAATGCAATATTTTGAAATATGCAAACTTTTGCAAAACATCATTCAAATATGCGAAAGATCTTTGCATTTCACCATTTTTAACGCAAGCAAATAGGATTTCTCTAAGAAAATATAAAATTTCTACAGAAACATTCAAGCTATATCAAATTACGAAAGAATACTGTCGAAAAAAAATAAAACAATGAGGAAATAGACTTACTGGCACTTAAGAGACCTGTTCTCGATGAATGCGTCCCTGTAAGATGAATTGGCCGCATGTCCATTATGGAAGCATGGCTCGCAAGCGGAAATAGTTTGCTCGGTCGGCACGCCTCCCATATCAAACTACTGCACGGGTATCCATTTATCCTTTTTTTCGGTTGCGGAGCTAATTAATCCTCGCCAGTATCGTTTTCGGTTGCATTGGTACTTCGCACTGGCATAATTCAGGTTCCCTCATCTGAAATTATCGTTCACATCTATTTCGTTAGCAATAGATATTATGCTACTTTAAACCGACAACATACGTAGTGAGACTTCAGAATTCATTAGTGACTAAATAGGGTAGTTGATGCGGATTCACTACGAGTATATTTAAGACTTCTTCAGCGCCAATACTACGAGAAATTTCCAATACGAATTCCGCAAGCGAAAATTTACATAGTAGAAGAGTAAACAAAAGACGATTTCGCTATCTCAATAGCAACTTATATAACTTAAGTAGTGAAATAAATTTAAGGATTTTCAACGACGAAAATCGTTCCCTACAGGTATTCGCCCAAAGGTTTCTAATTATATTTTTATCACTCATATACTTATGTTAAAAACTCTCTTCGATTGAAGGATTTTTCCAGTCCTTAGCGCAACATTTTGAAATATGCAAATTTTTGCAAAACATCATTCAAATATGCAAAAGATCTTTACATTTCACCACTTTTAACGCAAACAAATAGGATTTCTCTAAGAAAATATAAAACTTCTACAGAAACATTCCACCTGTATCAAATGACGAAAGAATACTGTCGAAAAAAATAAAACAATGAGGAAATAGACTTACTGGCACTTAAAGAGACCTGTTCCGGATGAATCCGCCCTTCCAAGATGAATTGGTGGCATGTCCATAACGGAAGCATAGCTGGTAAGCGCAAGTGGTTTGCTCGGTCGGCACGACTTCCATATCAAATTACTGCACGCGTATCCATTTATCGGCTTTTTTCGGTTGCGAAGCTGATCCTCGCCAGTGTCGTTTTCCGTTGCATTGATTCTTCGCACTGGCATAATTCAGGTTCCCTCATCTGAAATTATCGTTCACATCTATTTCGTTAGCAATAGATATTATGCTACTTTAAACCGACAACATACGTAGTGAGACTTCAGAATTCATTAGTGACTAAATAGGGTAGTTGATGCGGATTCACTACGAGTATATTTAAGACTTCTTCAGCGCCAATACTACGAGAAATTTCCAATACGAATTCCGCAAGCGAAAATTTACATAGTAGAAGAGTAAACAAAAGACGATTTCGCTATCTCAATAGCAACTTATATAACTTAAGTAGTGAAATAAATTTAAGGATTTTCAACGACGAAAATCGTTCCCTACAGGTATTCGCCCAAAGGTTTCTAATTATATTTTTATCACTCATATACTTCGCACTGGCATAATTCAGGTTCCCTCATCTGAAATTATCGTTCACATCTATTTCGTTAGCAATAGATATTATGCTACTTTAAACCGACAACATACGTAGTGAGACTTCAGAATTCATTAGTGACTAAATAGGGTAGTTGATGCGGATTCACTACGAGTATATTTAAGACTTCTTCAGCGCCAATACTACGAGAAATTTCCAATACGAATTCCGCAAGCGAAAATTTACATAGTAGAAGAGTAAACAAAAGACGATTTCGCTATCTCAATAGCAACTTATATAACTTAAGTAGTGAAATAAATTTAAGGATTTTCAACGACGAAAATCGTTCCCTACAGGTATTCGCCCAAAGGTTTCTAATTATATTTTTATCACTCATATATGGATCCAGAGACCCTCATAAAAATTACCCTGAGTAACAATGGAAATACGCACGTACACAGAGATGCAACTTTCTAATTCAAAAATGAAATTATACAGAAAAAAGGGGAAAAAATATAGATAGCTCACGCTAGTTTATACTTCGGTATATGAAATTTTCTTCTTTCGAATACTGCAAATATTTTATTTACATATTAACACAAAAATTTGCACATGAAGTGTAGAAGATAAAATTACTTGAGTAAAAGTAAACTGGCCAATAATAGAATCCGTATAAAGTTTACGAAATAGTCTTTGATAAATGATTCCGAAATTCCTTTCTTTTTTGGAATTTTTCGACGGATAAGCGAAAAACGCTAGAAATCAACAAAATTCATCACTTCCAATAAAATATTTTAAGAGCAATAAGCGTATGGAATATAATAAGTGGATTGAGACATTGCAGGTCACCGGCATAATATCGGAGCTTAATGGTCACAATATTCCTCGAATTTTCAGACTCTCGCCTAAAAATATAGACAATTCACGCGTCAATTCACAATGAAGTCATCCACATAAAAACTTGCAAGTGCACCGAATTAAAATCTTTTGTGAAATAATTTAGAAGCCTGAAACGTAAGCAATAAAAATCATAAATATTGATTCTTTCCCATTCAAATACCATGAAGAAGTTTCCTCTTTTATCATAAATGATTTTGCTAGCAGTGCTGTTTAAAAATAATATGATACCGAATTTCTTAATTATTTAAGAATAAGAAAGGGAAACAACGATTACTACATAGATCGTAATTAACCTGCTTTCTGAAAACAATAATAATGCATCAAAAGAACATACCTGGGGATGGAAATAATCGTGGTCTTGTTCTAAGAGGAAGGTAAAACCGGAGTTGATAAAAAGTGACCAATAAACTCCGATATCGAACAATAAAACGAAGAAATAAGTACATAAACATAGATACATTACATAATACAACTGATGATGATTTAATTCAACAGAAATCAACCCCTGTGGGATTTAAAAATTGTTCCCCCCAAAATTGTTACTGCTCAAAATGAGATTAGAATGTGAAATATGACGCCAATAATATTTTTTCTCCCCAAGGAGGAAAATTTTCCCAATTTTTCCTTAAGGTAAATAGTGGAAGCAACAGATAGCCCAGACCACAACCAATAATAACAATTACTAGACATGAATAACACACTCTCAAATAGATACAATTTAATGGTGGAATCTTAACCATGCAAATGGGTAATCTTAAACCTTTTCAATCGATTAACAAATTCGCTATTTCCCTAGCGAAGACATAAAAAAGCAAAGCCCTTAAAGAAATGTTGAAAAGAATTTTAGAAAGCAGCCAAAATACGATTCAAAAAGTTTTTTTTAGGAATTTTCTGGTTAACGCCCATCATTGTTTCACATCTGCGAATTGGTAAAAATCCACAATTTCAAGCATAAAAATGAGTGAAATTCCTGGCAAAACTTCAAAAAGTTCTTGCAAAAAAATCGAATTCTATAAAAACTCCTTGAAAAAAAGTAGGCAAAAAGAAAAATATTGTGATAATTTAGAGCGAAAATGATGTTTTAGAAACAGGCCATTTCCGTATGATTTCAATACAACATCAGCTAAACCACTCATCGCATATTTGGCGGAAAAATCGATAGTTTTCGGCGAAAGAAAAAAGCGAAAATCAAGAATAGCGAATTAACGAATCAGAAAAGGACATAATAATGAACGAATTTTTCAAGATTTATCTCATCAGATCAGCTATTGGTCGGATATCATATAGACAGCTCTATGAAAGGATCATTGATCACCTCGCAGAGGTTTCCTCCTTTTTGTCTTTCTCACATAGAAGAAATTATGAGGAACGTTAAAGGCGATCCATAAAAAGATTGGATGAATTGTCGACCATTTAGGCGAGATTCGTTTGACGACTTTTTCGGAGTAATTCATAGGCTTCGGCTCCGAGTGCTTTCCGAAAATGATCTTCTACTGAAAAATAAAGAGCAATTTTACTATTACAAACTAGTCTACTTTTATGGATTATTGCTATCCTGGAAGAATCGATCCTGAAAGAATCGTTTAAAAATTTGAAAGCAATAAAAATAACGCAATAATAAATAGTATTGCTTCAGAAAAAACCCTCAGAATCACAACAGGACACTCAAAAATCAAAGAATGTGAGTGGTGATTTTTATGCTCAGAATGAATCAATTTTTTTAAAATATCTTTCTCAAAGAAATAAAAAATTATTGACGACATGATAGCATTGAAAATGTGCTTCAGGCGAAACTCAACCGATTTTTATTAGCCACTAAAATGTAGAGATGATGTCATCGAATATGAAATGCCATATAGTATCATAGTGAAGAACAAATAAAACTGAGAGTTTTATGATGCGAGTTTGCTACGCAAACAGATCAAATTCTTAGAGGATTTTTCATCACTTTATATATGATCTTATTAAACGATCTAATGTTCAATTTTGACCTCACCATCACTAACATCTCCCGAAAAAAGAAACGACCGAAATACATCTATATGATCATCGAATAAGGTGTTGTCTAAGGTCTCTCCTCGTACAACACTCTCTTTTACAAAAAAAAAAAAACAGTAAAATGCTGCGGCGGCCATTTCCTTTAGCAAAAATTCTTGACCATATCAAATAAGATTTCAACTATAAATGAGCCAAGAGATATTGAAATAGAAGCAGCAAAACCTTACTATTAAAATAAAACCATATAAAAAATATTAAGACGAGAAGAAGAACCAACTTTCAATTCCGGAATTGTTGACAACAATATGTTGAGGTGGGCTGGCACCTGAGGGTGGACTTCGTCGTGCATTCAACGGCAAGCATTGTGAACCTTTGCGATTATTGCTCAAACCTTAAATAAATCAATTAAGCGGAACAAAATTACAGGCAACTGCCGAATGAGAAAATCGCAACACCTTTTTTCAAATATAATGACACCTTTATGAAATCATAAAATAGAATGCAGACTTAATACCAAAAATGAAACTGAGAAAAGATGGCAGTTAAAATAATCTAAACATAAAAATTCATAGGCGATGAGCCATCTTGTAAAACAAGAAGACCGATCAATATCGGCAAGTAAGTTAAGCAAATTATTCGTGGTACCACCTAACACCTTTCTGATACTTATTTAAAGAAAGACCACTATTTAATAATAATAAAACGGATACATTGAATAAAACAACAAACCGTTCAGAAATTTATCCTTATCAGTCTGTAGAGGAGTGTAATGAGCGTGATTTACTTGTCTCCGAGGCCATTTACCACTCAACGATCGCCGAAAATGCTCCGAGACATCAGGCTCCGGTGTTGGTCGTGACGTCACCGATGATGCCGAACGACGCATATCCGTATGACGACCGGCTGCAATACACTTAGTTTATATAACTCTTTATTATTTTTAAGGAATTCGAACTAAATAGCATATCAAAATAAGGTGAAATGGTTGCAAAGAAGAATGTCAATTCAACTATTGAAACGATTTAGCGAAAAAAAAGAGTGCAAACAAAGGCAATATTCATTGTTGGGAATTTTTTATCATCAGAAAGATCTATGGAAATGTAGTTCTGAAATGGAAGTACTAGCGACATACCATAGCCGTTGCGTATTACAGACGGTCGAGACTGTGTGGAAGATGGAGGAGATGAACACGACGCTGCACATAAAGCCTGACTTTTCTTCACTGACAGATCCAATGGCTGCAATAAATCATCATCGGCTATAATAAATCGTATTACGGAAAAATGTGATCAGTTTTTGAAAGAAAGTGCACTTAATTTTTTTATTTACATATATTAATATATATTTATTTACATATATATTTATCAAGAAATTTTCCTTTACCATAAAAAAAAATCAACATCTAATATTTACTTCAACAAAGAGTGGTTCGTTTCGATCAATTTGCGATATGCTTTTTTTTAAAGCGGAAATTTAAGCCAAGAAAAAGTTTTAGTTTGATTTTCTGACTGCGTAAAGCTTGGCTTACTTATTGCATTATGTGGCCAGATTTATGCAATAAATAGCCGTTCCTTTACTATCTAACAAAGCTTGTACGAATAGGGAATGCAAAAGAAATACAGCTGCAATGTGCAGCAAAGTGAAAGGTCTCAAGCGAAAATATTTTCAACTAGATGATATAAGTATAAATAATATAAATATAAATACAAATACAAATAAAAATATAAATATAAAGGAAAGTATAAATATAAATATAAATACAAAAACACTGAAGAAATTAATTTAGATTGTAAAATGCTGAATTAATTTAATCGATTGTAAAATGAGACTAAAATTAACTTTTTCATTTGATTCATCCTCATCATCGTCGCTAAGACGAACTCCTCTAGCCTCGTTGATGATACCAACCACATCGTTATCAACATCCCGCATTGTTGCCGAATACGGTGGTGGAGGTATTAGCGCGCTGTTCATCGTACGCGCAATTGCATATGGTGGAGGTGGTGCAATTACAGCACCACGAATACAGCTTGATGTTGTTGCACAGTTACACAGTGTAAACGTATCGAACGTGGTGGTCTGTGGCGAAGTTCGTGTGCTTCCCGAACCATACATTCTGCCTGGTACAACTTTCACAAAAGTTGACGATGATGGTTGACTGAAAAAAATTTCAAAAAACATTACAGATCTCATTGAAACGATTCAATGAAACAAACGATAATTCATAAATCGTTGTTAAAAAGTCAGATATATAACGCTGTTCAATTAATAGGGTTACGAAATTTTCGCGTGGTTCCTAGACTGGAGAGCAACCAAAGTGATGGTTGAAGTTGATGCTGGTCAAAATTTAAGCGTCATTAGATTTGAATGCCGGCCAAATTTTGTACTTCATCTGGTTTTGAATGTTGGCCAAATTTTAAGCTTTATCAGATCTGAATGCTGGCCAGATTTCAAACTTTATCAGATTTTCGAGAACTTAAATTTACTCCTCTTCTTTTCACATACACCTTGCAAAGCCTACCTTTAACCTTAAGCATCATTTTCATTTCTCTATACCCTTATGTCAAACAATGGAATATACATAAATATTAATTGCTTCTTACATTGCACCTGTCTAAATTTTCGCTGCTGACCTTCCATTTGAAATTGACCATATATTTTCTCCTTCAACCTACGCTTAAGAATGCAACGATTATTTTAGTTCTATTTATGTTATCTCAAAAAGAAATTTAACCGAATATTCATTGATCTGCGATTGATTCGACAAAGTTCGAAGCTTAAAAATGCTCTGTTGTTTAGCGCTCAATTTCGCACTGTTTGAGAGGGTTCTTTAGAGTGATCTATTTTATCTTATCAATCTTTATACCTAAGGGGAATATTTTCCGAGATGTGATCTTTATACTATCTGAGCGAATTATCTATTATCCGTTAACAGTCTCTAATCGCCTCTATATTAAATTAGTAACCACTCGTTCATTCGTCACTATATGCTTTTGTTGTAATATTGTTGACATTTGTTCATCGATAAATATGCTATGACATGCGTTATGCTATAACCTTATTTGTGCAGATACATGTAAATATTACTTAATTTGCTTACTTTTGGCGTAAATATTATTATCGAAATATTTTATGCCGAATAAAAACCCCTCGTCTCTTTAATTTATCGATGAACAAATGTCAACAATATTACAACAAAAGCATATAGTGACGAATGAACGAGTGGTTACTAATTTAATATAGAGGCGATTAGAGACTGTTAACGGATAATAGATAATTCGCTCAGATAGTATAAAGATCACATCTCGGAAAATATTCCCCTTAGGTATAAAGATTGATAAGATAAAATAGATCACTCTAAAGAACCCTCTCAAACAGTGCGAAATTGAGCGCTAAACAACAGAGCATTTTTAAGCTTCGAACTTTGTCGAATCAATCGCAGATCAATGAATATTCGGTTAAATTTCTTTTTGAGATAACATAAATAGAACTAAAATAATCGTTGCATTCTTAAGCGACCCTTAGGTATAAAGATTGATAAGATAAAATAGATCACTCTAAAGAACCCTCTCAAACAGTGCGAAATTGAGCGCTAAACAACAGAGCATTTTTAAGCTTCGAACTTTGTCGAATCAATCGCAGATCAATGAATATTCGGTTAAATTTCTTTTTGAGATAACATAAATAGAACTAAAATAATCGTTGCATTCTTAAGCGCAGGTTGAAGGAGAAAAAATACGCTCGATTTCAAATGAAAGGTAAGCAACGAAGATTTGGACAGGTGAAATGGCCGGAAACAAGCAATACTACCATATTTTCCATTGTTTGATATAAGGTCATGGAGAAATGGAAAATGATGGTTAAGGTTAAAGGCAGGCTTTGCAAGATGCACGTCAAAAAAAGAGGAGTAAATGTAAGTTCCCGAAAATCTGATAAAGTTTAAGACCTGGCCAGCATTCAAAATCAGACAAAGCACAAAATTTGGCCAGTATCCAAATTTGATGAAGTTTAAAATTTGGCCAGCATTCAAGATCAGGTAAAGTCGAAATTTTGGCCAGTATTCAGATCTGATAGAGCTTAAGATTTGGCCAACATTCAAAACCAGATGAAGCACAAAACTTGGCAAATACTCAAATCTGATGACACTCTACTCAAATTTGATGACGCTTAAATTTTGGCCAGCATCAACTTCAACCATAAATGTGGCTGCCCTCCAATTTGAGAACCACACTAAAATTTCGTAACCCTATTAATTCAATAGCGCCAGGATGTATTGCCCAACTGTTCCACATAGCAAATGGCGTCCAAGAAAAAAAGCAGCAGAACGTTTCACATCAGCGATGACGCATCAAGTGTAACTATTCGGTTCACATACCGTCATACCTATGAAGCAGTAGAGCAATTATTTATATATATATAAAAGCTGAAGACGGTGAATGAACTACCATACTCTATAAAAAATCTTTCGATTATACTTAGAGAAAAAAGTTCACAAATACAGCAGAAGTAAAAACTCGTCAACTTAGAGGATCAACTCACCTCACTCGAATCATAAAGTGGTTCCAACCCAGCAAATTCATACAACGGAACAAACCCCCCACTTTCCACGTTGCTTCTTATTGAACTTACTAGACAATGTATGCAAAACATGGTGCAAGGCTCAACTGTTATGAAGCACTCAACAATCCACGCATAAACCTCTCAGTGAAGTAGTACGGCGCTTTAATTGGAAAATAACAGCGCTCTAGCATTGCGCTGCCATACAACAGGTTATGCCACTTCCTTGTCATTGAATTTAGTACCACCGGAAGTTACTCTAATTGACAACACCTCTTCAAATCTACACAGTAGACAGAATATGTTATGCAATTCAAACTGATCTGATCATAACAGGTATTTCGTAGTGTATCGTTCACTCGTCTCATCAATATGCGCACTGCAAAGACGAACTAAAATTAACCAGGCAAACAAATGAACAAAAAGCGGAACCTTAGAAAGAACCGGAAAGCGAAAAAAACGGAAAATAGAGAAGTCCCACTGAAATAAAACAAATGGCGAGATCGGAACGCAACCGGAAACCAGAATGCCAGAAAAATTATCGGAAATCGGAAAACTAAAACTCTCTGGCCCATCTTTAGCACTCAGTTGATATATCTGGTCAATCGGTAAGACATAGTTGTCTTTTCCGAGATTATATAAGGGGTCAAACATCATCCAAAGAAGTATAACAATTCACAGAACAACTATTGAAAATTGCTCAACAATTACCCACGATTTATGTAGTACCTAATCATGTTATCTCAAGTATAGCATATTCCACCAAGAAACACGAGAACAATATTGAAACGAACTCAAAAAAAACTGGAAGTATTAAAGATCTATAAGTTTGGCGATCACCTTAAAATAATTACTGGTCATTAGTGTAGGAGTAATCTTTTACCTCTATGAAAGCATTCCTTAATTAAGTTCGATTATAAAAACAAACTTTGCTCATTATAAGTGAAGATATCACTACTTAAGTTTAACACTCACTTTTATTTAGTATCTAAGAGTTAAAAAAAATAATTCAACAATCACAAAATATTTGAATATTATAATCTATAAAACCTTGATCAAATATATGATAGTGACAATTTAAAACCCCTCTAATGATCAAAGGTATGTGCGTGTGACTGAGAGGAAACAGGTGAAACAGGTACGAGAGTGCAACGGGTCGGTGACAAGAGTCGAAAAAAAGAGATGTGTGTCTACGAAGGCGGTAAGGAGCTGTGCACAAAGAATGCACACAAGAATGCGAGCAATGCAATGCGCATACGGCCAACGACGACAAAATACAAAAACTGGATTGCAGTGTGACATACCACTCCCTCCCTCTCCCATCTAAATAACACAGCCTTCACTTAAGTAGTGATCAAACGTTGAGCTCTTTGGCTCAATTTTTGCTATTCGACTCCGGTTCGGAGCTAATATCCAGATCGAGCAAACATACAAGTCTAATAGGTGATGCGTGCATAATAAAGTAAAATCGTGCAATGCGTTCAATGCATTGCAATTCAGAACGATGAGCTTTGAGAGAGGAATGAAAAGGAGTGCGGTATCGACCATGCTGTTCTGAAAATTCAAACAATTTCTGCATCGCCGTTTCGCGCTATGTTTTCATAGTTGCGATTAGGACATGAAAAGAACGTTGACAACATCAACGACAACATATCCAGTGTACAATTTTACAGCTTACTGTAACTCCTTAGAATTTACTGTAACCTATGCCTATATCATCTAGTTTCCTAGAGTTCTACATCAACCACCACATAAAGATGCTGAATTGTTAGTCCTTTTTTTAATTGGGGCTTAAATATGCCTCATATAAGGTTAAAGTTGAACCTTATTTCATACAATATTTTTACAAGTAAGTTTCCTAAAAAAACTACATTGCGAAGAGAAATTGCATTCGAACAGCGAAACGCAGCGAACAACAAGTGGGACGATATTTGACGAAAGAGAGTAAGATCTACACAATGCATCAAATATTGTCGAATTGGAATAGAAGAGAATGAAGGCATTCATATACGAGACAACATGGAAATTCAATAAAACGAATTTACAACAGAACGCCCAATTGGACAGCTCATCTACGTACCTATCCAATACAGCATAATGAGACTCTCCCCTCGAACACCTGATCCAGGTGACAATCTGTCAATATGGATCGAAAGAAACCAACTATACCATCGCAACTTCCGCTCATTTCAATCGTTTCAATAAAAATTAAAAATAATGTTGAATTTAGTAACGAATTGACTGGAAAATATTTGAGTCACATTTTACAGTAATACATTTCTTAATGTGACTAAAGATGGAATTTGGATCGCATATCGACGTATGCACAATCGTCGGATAATACTGCGTGTGGTCCGCCAGTGATAGGACCGCCGTATTAACTAATAGTCACAATCCAGTGGTCACTTCATGCACTAAATGCAACTTGGAAAGAGAATAGCAAATAGAATTTTTCCTCTAGACATCACCACTCCACCTTCAGACTAAACCGACTCAACTCATCAACCCCACTTGAACACCGGCTTCCACACTTCAGCTGTGCATCAGATATAAGCAATGAGATGACGTCAGCACGTTTGCTGATGCATCAGATGCGATAGTGACGTGACCTCGAAGAATGGTGCGCACCGTTGCGCACATCACAACAATGTATGGAATTGAGCGAAAAGTGAAATAAGTGAGAGCACAATGCCATCTCATACACTACTCGAGAGGTTTTTTTTGATGAATGTGCACGTTGCAGCACAAAATTCAGAAGTTCCCGAAGTTCAGGAACTTGTTCCCGACAAAAACTTGTCGTTTATTCAAATAAATTTCATATCAACCCAAAAATATAATTAAGTGCTCCTTCTTATCTCTTTTAGTAAATCATATATAGCAATTATAATACGCATAATATATTCGAAGCTCATCGAATCCTATTTGAATAATTTTTATACACTGCAAATTTCGGTATTTTATACCATTATAACACAAAATTTTTTATAATAAAATATAACAAACAAATTATATATAACATATTTATACATTACACAATAACATATAACACATTATATTAGCATATAGCTATAATATAATAAAAATAACAAAAAGATATACATAACAAAGCAAAAAAAAACGAAGTTAAAACAAAAATTTATGTCATTATCTAAGAACCATTACAATAACTTCTCCTAATAGTATTATACATGAAAGAATAGTAAAATTTTCGCCCCCATATATTAAATTACTCATCGGCAATAATATCGAATTATCACTATCAAGACGATTACTGTGTTTGAAAGGAAAACTTAATAAATCAAAAAATTCTGCACCGCTCATAAACGTCAATTTCAATTCTAAAGGTAAACCTAAATGAACGGAAACTGAAAATTGATAGTTTTTTTTTTTAGCGTTTCAGCTGCGATGCTCAAATTTCATTCAAAGGCAAAAAAAACTATAAAAATTGTGGAAATAATATGCAAATATAGCCGCCATAATTTAAAAAATTCGGGGAGAGCGGATTGGAATTGTATTCGAGGGGAATATCACCTTTTATGCAAACAGTGAGATCATCAACAGTGCACACCTGTCGAGATATTTCAGGGTGGAACTTTCAGAAGACCGAATATCGCTAGAGAGGAATCAACATTACCTTGAAAAGAAAAACTTCCGGTTTTTCCGGTCCGGAATTGAAAGGTTCTCATAGATATGTGCAAAAGTTGCGTTTGTTGAAGAAATTGAATTATGCAACAAGCAAATGCTAAGGAAAATAATAAGTGCTAGAGAAGTCGATACGTTATACGCTTTTGCACCACACCCACCACATCAGATGGCCTGAGAACCTTTCTAAGAAAACACAAATATGCAAAATAGTGCTTTTACACCTCAATTGACCCCTTCCTCACATTCAAATCTTTCATTAAAGTTTCGTTTTTTTTGCATACCGGTCGGTACAATGTTCAATGAAGGCTAATTCATTTGCAATTTCTCAACATCTGCAATTACCTATACCTTTTTTCGAATTTGATGAAACAATTTCCAATAATGTATAGAAGATTGTCCTAAGACGTACAATATACAAGCAAAAATCCACACACCTATCAAAAATAATTCTTGAGTCGAGATTGTAGAACCGTATATGCAAGCAGAACGCACAAACATAAACGTTTAGATATGACGTGACCAAAGTGCACATAGTGCACTTTTTGCAAAGCAAATTTACCAAAGGGAATAATACGATGCAAATTTATTGCAAAACCACAACCTTATAAAAATCACAGCAATAATATTTACTTGTAATTTATTGGTATTATTAAACCAGAATTATTATCTAATATCAAAATTTGGTAAGACTTTTTATATACTTTCAAAACTTTCTATTGGCCAGGCGTATTACAGTGACGTCATATCTGAATTTTTTACGCATAATATAAACCATAGGATGATTTCCCATATCAAAATTTCGTGTTGATCTATCAACTTAGAAAAAATACAGATATTTGAATATGCGAAAGATTTGCATTCATCTTACGCGATTCGATCTTGATTTTGCATTGAATAGATTGCAGAAAATGTTTTTGTAAGAAATTAGCATAAATGATCCTGATCAATTAAAACATGGAAGCGCCATTCCGCAACGCTGCTCTGCATTGTTATTCCGCATTCCGCATCATTATTTGTTGTAAATATTACGCTGACAAAAGCGCATTTTCACTGCTCTGGTACATTTCTTGGCTTGCTCCGATTCCCGTGGCGGAAAAAAATGGGGAAGGGCGTTCAAAGAAAGCTGGAGTCTCATTGAGAGGGATTTTATTTACTAGACCTAAAGTTTAGAGGAGAAGAGGTATCCAAAAACTAGGAGGTTATTAAAAATTCTATTCAAAAATTCTATAACAATTCTATTCTGGATTGTTTATCAACCAAAAAAAAGAAAGTGGACAATACATCTACTCGTTGCATGCTAAATGAACGGCAAAATCTACAAGAAGCCTATCCGACAGCGACTCACTAATTAATCCCTCACTGAACATTTTATATATATATATATATATATATATATATAATGATATATTATAATATATATAAGATATAATATATAAAGAAATAAATATATATGTAAAGATATATATATATATACATATATATTATATATAATATATATAATATATATATAAAGAAAACTAACTAAATGGAAATGAAAATATGCTTTAAAAGTAATAATCATTGATTATCAGCATTTATGAAAATGCTGACAATAGAAAACGATTTTAAAAATACATCCACAACGATCAAACAACACAAAAAAAAGCAACACTCGCTTCACATACTTCTATTGCTTATCTTGATCGTAAACCCGTTCGCTATCATGTTGAATGTCAAACAAATTGAAAATGATGTCATACGTCTAAAGTGCCATCTAATCATGACGCTAAAATTCTATTGTATTGCAGTCAAAATAAAATATTTCAAAATCGACTAACAATAAAAAAGACAATAAAGCGCTCATGTGTTTCTTTATACTTTTATACCTTTTACCTTATACTTTAAACCCTACACTTTATACTTTACATCTTATATTTTAAACACCAATTCTTTATAATTTAAAAAGAAACAGCTTAAGTAAAGTAATATTTTAATATTCTACAACTATTGGTGCCAAAAAGCAGAAAAACAGTTACCACAATGATAAAGTTGAATCTATTGTTGTATTTTTGAGTTAAAGGGCATCTGATGTGTAGAAACGAGCCTAAAGTTTGCTAGTATGGAATTTGAACAAATGAACGAATTGTGGATTGAGTATGACAAAATGCGAAACTACTAAGTGTTGGGACTGTGTTTCTGCTTATACAATGACAGACTATGTGTCACCAGTGACGTAATGGTTGACTAATACATTCGACGACTCAGCAATTATTCCTAGCATAGAAATGAGGAGTCGAAAGAACCATCTCGGGGGGGGGGGGGGGGGGGGGGGGGGGG
>QEWY01000381.1:202922-227889 GCA_006503575.1 Baylisascaris schroederi
AGGAAGAATGCAATTTAGATATATAATGCAGTGACACACCGCCAATATAAGAAGCCAAGCAAGGATCGGATGGACCAAGGGAAGTCCTAACTGGCCTACCAACCAATACCCACAAAATGAAAGGTGCGGAGTTGACTGCAGCGATCTTCAACAAACTCTTGCTTTAGAAACTGTTCATCAATAAGAAATGCAAAGAATGTACCAAATGTGGGCGGATCCAAACGAGACGTTCACAGTGATAAGCAGCACTATCGAATTAAAAACTCATCGATGAGACAACATAGAATAATGAAAAAAGATATGGGAAAAAAGAAACCATTGAAAGGGTGGAGGGGGTGGCTGATTTCTCAATATAGGTGCTGTGTTGATTCGTTTCCTTAGGTGTTACATTTCTCGACTATATTCAGTATTGGAAAGTTTTCATCAACCATAAAGGTTTCATAGAATTTTGCACTGGAGGACAATGGCATCTCTAATATTCATCTTCGTCTCCAAATAACGCAAAAAGAATTTCACATAGCAGCATCAACCATAACGAGGCGCACGAGTAACGCTCACATAGCAGCATCAACCATAACGGGGTGCACGAGTAACGCAGACCAACAGCCCGAACGACCAACCACTGAACGAATCAAAACAATGAATGACAGAGTGGGCAATAACGGAGCCCTTACATACTCTAATCGCAGTATCAAAACTACATTTAGAAGATCAATTCGTATTGCACAGTCCTTATACACCATGACCGCAGTATCAAAGCTACACATAAGAGCGACTCATAGTGCGCAATGTTCTACGATCAAAATCAAACTGCTCTACGATCAAAATTGTTAAAGTTGCCAATTAGTTGCCAAAACACCCTTGCAACATCTCATATAGTTGCGTTGCCAATTTTGCCCTCAATCTTTAAAGATGAAGTGAGGATTCGAATACAGTAGGGTTGAAAAAGAAAGTGAACGAAAATATAAATATAAAAACCTTTAATAAGTCATAAATAAACTTCAATATTCTAATATTGTAAATAAACTTTTCAATGATAGATGACAGCAATTCGTGGAATCGCTCAATCATCGTTTTACTTCAAAGAATTTTCTTTTCGGCATGATTTTTGATGTAACATAAAAGCGGAAAAAAGGAAAGAGTGATGACTATTTACCAGGCAATGCAATGAGATAATCAACCGAAACGTCATTTAACGATGATTACCTAAAATTTACCTAAAAGTTTGCTTACTTACCAAAAATTGATATTTTAACTTAATTCCTTAATTATTTGATTTTACTTAATTACCTAAAAAGATTTATCGCTCATATGGTGCATTTGATTGCATTGTTATACTGCAATCATTAAGTATCGCATAAAATCGTCAACATATTCAGTTCTTTCCCATAGAAAGCATATATTGGAGCGGCTGTGCTTTCCCGTAAGGTACCTTCAAAGTTGGGTATTATACCTTTTCGACGAGGTATTATATCATATTATATGCTTATCTACTTCAAACCTACATTTTAAATTACAATAAATCGGTGACTTCATAGTAAAACAAACTGTATCACCTTCACAAAAATAAGTTATTGGCCATATGGTCATAAAAGGTCATAAAAAATAACTTGTGGGGTCATAAAAAAAAGGTCATAAAAAAACCCTTCTTCCTAAAAATTTTATTCCAAATAGGCAGATGGAATTATGGAATTTTCACATTCCATAAAATCATCGTTTATTTTAAACAATTTTTTCGCAGCGGATGATCAATACGAGTTGATCAACTAAAACGACGCAAAAGGAACAGAAGTTTAAGCAAATGGAATTCGAATTGTGAAGATGATTGATGCTAATGACAAGTTGTTTCGTTACATTCCACACATTCGTTGTTTTGTTGCATTTTCTCTATTGTATTAGCCGACTATATTTTAACTGGCAATTTGCCGGAAAACTAAATTCAACCTATTTTGATGATATTATTTTTATGCGAATTTTTTCCTTCTTTTTTTTTCTAAAGTACATCAACAGAAACGGAACATATTATGAGTAAATTAATATTAATAAAAATTATACTAAACGGAAAAAATGTTGTGGTTGGTCTATCGTATTATCATCGCCAAACTATTTTCATGAAAATATCATATTGGAACTTTTCTAAAAATTGTAGCTATATGAAACAAAGAATTAATATATAGTTTTCTGGATCCAATAAATCCGAAAAAATACTGGACCTTGGATTTCTAAAATACATTGAAGAATGGACAAAATATGGTAATAAGGCGTATTAAAAAACACCGGAAATACCAGTGAAGACTAGCTGTCCATTTGAGTCATATCCGGTGATGAAGAATTTCGATAAACGTGAAATGCACAACTACCGTAACCATATATTGACCATTCCTGTATACCATTTATGCTTATATCAATCTATGAACCCAAAGAGAAATTCAACCTTTATAGGATAGTGATTTTAGCTGATTTATAAAAATATCGTTTCAGATTTGTAAAAATATGGAGGAAAAAGGAAAGAGAAGGAGAAGATAGAGAAGAGAGGAACTATTGCTTGTCCACTGAAATTCATTAACCGAAATAGCGAGTGGGGGAATTTTATGACTAGTAAAGAAAGCAAAGTAAAGTGGAGTGGATAAACGAGTGAAGTAAAAAGTAAAATAGTAAACCAAAAAATGGAGCATAGAAATGTTAACTGAGTTATGGATAGAAAGGGGGAATATTGATGTTTTGAATTTACTAGCCAAACTTGGTGCAATATATTTCACTCATCTTGATTTCATACAAAATGAGAGAAAAAAAAGAAATAGAGGGAATGAGATGGCAAGAGAATTGGGATTTAATCCATTGAAGTAAAGATTTGTCATATGAGTTCCATGCGACTCTAAAACTGATCATAATTCTTTTCGTAATTACAAGATGGATTTTATAGATCAATATAGATCTAACAGATCAACAGATCAAAACCTTTTGATCAAATCAATAGATCAAACTACATCGAAACTTTTCAAATTTTCTAAAATTCCACTGAAGGTGTATTTACAATATTCAAAAGGTAGCAGCGCTAAAGGTAAGAATTTAAAGAGGAATGTGTAGATGGAGCATAGTGAAAGGAATTTGAGGAATGTGATACGGACAGTGGTGATCAGAGAGTCCTTCCGGCTGATGCATTGACGACAGATCGCCATCACAAAACGAGTTCCACTAGCACAAGGTCATCGAGATGAGTGAGCCTTTACCTTTCGATTGCAAACTAATAGACCAATGTAAAATGCTCCCTTTTAAAATGCGTTAAAAATGCGCAGTAGTGAAAATAATATTCATTTCTACAGGTCACTGTTAAGTAGAACGAAAAGGTATTCTTAGTTATATTCTTCTGTCGAGTGTTTCAGTGAACTCAAGCATTTGATGAAACATCAGTTTCGTCATCTGAATTCAAGCATCCTATGAAATCGTAATTTTCGTCACGATAACAGTTCAAAATAGCGGCATGGTATATGTATTGCGCAGCTAACCAATCTAGTATACACCACAAATTGATCTTCTAAGCGATCTTTCAATCCGATCCATCAACTTCAACGGCAGCTAGCGATATTCACAGGTGCCAAAGGTTCTTGCATGTATTTTGAGAGTATAGCCTTCCGGCTAAGAACTGCTAGATCGCAAGGAAAAACAAACTTTCAAAACAGCAACTAAATCAACTGAAATATAAAGCTTTAAATTTATTGCTTATTGACAGTAGTGATTGGTGCCATGAGCGGAATGTAAAAAAAAAAAACATATCACTTTCATTTAACATACTTCTCTACTTATTTAAATATTAGTGTGATAGGATTAGTTAAGTGGGCAAATAAAAAAAACACATATCGTGCCGGTCTCCTGGCGCATAATCCTACTTGCGAATTGTCTAATTTCAAACAATGCATTTAGGTTCTATCGGTAAGCGTGATTGCTAGCTACAAATACGAGGCCAATGCGCCTGCCATATTCGCAATTAGCACGAGAAAATTTTGATGCATTATTGCTAACCGTCAAAAATGACCCTACAAATTGATCTATAAAATGAGAATTTGTGGAATATAAAACATTCACGAGCAAAAATATGGAAAAAATCAAGCAATATTTGAGAGAAATTACTGTAGTGGAAACTTTAAAAAAAATTTTCAATCATTATTTCTAGCAGAATTATTGCAATATTTTTGAAATATTGTTTAATGAAAAAGTACATTTTTCAAATGCTTTTCTAGATTTATACCACTAAAGAAAACATAAAGTCAATACAAAATTATAAATGCCCTATTTCGATGGAATTCAGAAGTGATTATAACATTATCAAAGAAACAAATGTAAGAGGGATATCGTTTTCAAAAATCATTTTCAATAATTTTATTTAGTAATTTCCCTACTGGAAAGAAAATGCATTTAGCTGAAAAAATTTTTGGTCAACATTATTCAAAAACTCGCCATCTAAATAATCAATTTATGCAAAAGTAGTAGTGAAAAGAGTGAAAAAGAATACAAATTAGCATAAATCGAATTTATGTACATTTGTATTCTTTTTCACTCTTCTTTTCACTACTATGCTAGTGATTATTTCTAATAAAATTGGTTTCAAATATCCTTAATTGATAATAACTGATATTTATTCAAATATATTTGCATAATAAATGCAAATAATATTTATTATAAGTGGGGAAAAAGCTATGAACGTTTCTACCTTTTTTTCACTTACATAAGAGGGGCTAATTCTATGGGATCATCATCAGTGAATGACGTCATCGTAGTACTAAATTTCCTGAGAAGTAATTTTGCAGAAATGGTCAATTACTGGAACAAGAAATGGAGATAAACGCGTAACAAAGAGAGGAAGAGTGCCAGAACAGCATGGTCTCGACCGTTCAGCCAGGCCAACTGAGCAGGGAAACGAAAAAAATTTTAAAAAATTACCCGAAAAAAGAACAGAAAAAAGAGAAAAAAAATTCACTGAAAAAAACGAAAACAGAAAAGAGAGAAAAAAATGAAATGAAAAAAAAAACGAAAATAGAAAAAAAAGAAAAAATTGACCGAAAAAAAAACGAAAATAGAAAAAAAAGGAAAGAGAAATCAGTTGAAGAAATGAAAGAAAAACGCATTCACGAGAGCTCTTGCGCTTTATTCAGCTAATCAAGCAACTAAATGACTTATCAGTAGTATACTGTATAATTCAATATATATTCAGCGATATACCATATTCGGCAATCAAGCAGCTAAACAATATACCGTATTATTCATATCCGTTTCGACTTTGCAAACGTATATGACAAGTTTTATGCGTTTTCACGAATTTGCATTGCAATAATCGCAATATGACAACCTCATGTTCGTAATTTCAACTCGGAAACTACTGTATCTAGAATGGTGAAATTTTGTACGCATATCGTATACGATGGAACAAACACCTATACCAATATATAATGCTTAAACAATCAAATTCGATAGAATTTAATTGTGTTAAAAAATTTGCATTCGTTTTACACTGGTTGAATTTTCATTCTATAGTGGGCAGATTATAGAAAAAGAAATCTTAATGGGGGATTTATGATTTCAAAAAAGCTACGATTTAAAGCCACTGGTCGGCAGAATTTTTTGCCATACCTGCTACAGTCGATTGGCCGGGTGAGTAAAATGCAAATTGCATATTTCAGCTCAGCTCTCTTCACATGCATCTTCACTTGTTTTAAGACTCAATATATAATCCAATCGGTTACTAATTATAAGCAAATGTTTCAGCTCAGTTACATTTAAGCATCCTTGACTCCGCCACCCCCACCCCCCCTCCTTCCCTTCTTCAAATCTCATATAACAGTTTGAGGTCTGGTATGGGGAATTATCAGATTTCATTTCTTTAACTTATTTGCGGTGATTTGAGTTGAAGCGACCTAACAAACAGACAGATGTATATAGAAAAAAACAATCTCTTTGTAATAAGCTTCTTTTTTCCAAAGCAAACTTACAAAAAGCACTAAAATGTAAGAATGAAAAGGATTAAATAGAAGTAAGAAAGCGCGCCATAAGAGTCGGCACGATATGCGCTTTTGTAACGTCCTTCATCACATCAAGCAATTTCAGTAATCTCCAACAAACAATAAAAATATGCCTCGCATTGTTATTACATTCTAACAAACCTGGCCTTGTAATAAAGGTTTTTTTCAAAAAAATTCGCCTTCCCAAATTTTCTTCCAAAACATGTTTTAATAAATTTTTATGTGAATAGTGAAATTTAATACATAATCTTTTTTTATTGAAATTTCACAGAAAATAAAAAAAAGAAATAAAAGAAATCACTCTAAAATAATTCAGCAGAACTAAAATTTTCGAGGAAAATTAAAAAACGGATGAGTAGCAAATCGTATACAAAGTAAAAAGAGATGAGTGCCTTTATTAGGGGTTTTCTTATAGCTATTTAAACTCAAAATCAACATATTCCTCAGTGGAAATTATTCAATCTCATATAACAGAAAAATTAAATCGAATAGAGTGTACTAAAATATTGAGTTAACTTTCAGACTTCGGTTACATAATTAATGAATTATCTTTAACACAAAATTTAGAGAAAAATTTGCATACATTAAAAGAAAAACCTTTTTTTTATGAAAAATCACTTATTCACTATAGGCGCTCTGATTTTACTCAAAGTAACTATTCCTGTGAGTCAAATTTCACGAGTTTTGATGCTTTTCGATGCGCATAAATTCTCTCCACGAAGTAGTAGCTTGGTTCAAGAACTATTTGAGGCATTTGTTCCAGAACTATCTGAGGTCGAGGTCGCTGTATTTCTTAACTCAAGAAAACAATTCACAGCCGCTCAATGGAATTCGAGGAATGCAATTCATTTAGTCAGTTGTGGCATAGTGTTCAATGATCAACAAGTACATACGTATCCAATATTTCAGCCAATAACACCTATGCCGCTGATACATAAAAAAGCTTATTCTTGCAAACATTACATTTCAGTATTACCTAGCATAAAACAATGGCTGTAGCCAAAGTTTTAGGCTCGATGACCAACTTAATGAGTTGGGCATTTAAAGCACTTATTCGCTTAGCAACTATCTTAGCGTACTTTTAGAAACTTTTTTCTGACTTACTTATATAAAAAGTAAGTAAATTTCGTACATGTTATTGTATTAAGCCAATAATATGCACAGCTTTGTAATTACCTATAGAGTTCTATTGGGAAGTTAGACTAACAAGCTTCTAATTCTTTAGACGACCACTTTTGAAACTCACTAAACATGCATCTAATTTTTGTCGGCTTCCCTCTAATCTTCACAATCCTCTGGCATCCAAAAATTTAGATATTCTTTGAAAATTGGATCTAGAAACTTTTGAAAATCCCTTTAAAGATCCCTCGTTTTAGTCGACCACCAAAATCAAGTTTAATCAAGATTATTCAAGTTTATTCAAGTCTATTCAAGTAAGATATTTGCGTCTTGCAAACTTCTATGATGATTTTTTGCTTACTATTGAGTAAGATAGACATTTTCTAGACTAATTTAGGATGTTCTGAAAGCCGACAGTACCAATAATCCATGCGCTAATTAGCAACCTATATGAAGAGCCTATGTTGAGTCAGTCTTTCTTTCAACTCTTCCCGGCAAAGCTCTCTTCTAAGTGGGAGGGAGGAGGTGAGAAGTGAAGGGGAGGTAAGGGACAGGTAAGTTTGCAAATAATATTCATCGGTTTCTCGAAGAATTTCAACACACTCACTGTGTTAATAGATAACCGCCCAAAAGGTTTGCACTAATGAACGAAATGTTTGCCACAAGAAGAATTTTGCTATTTAAAAAAAAAAATCTGCAGCAATGACGCAAAAAAAGAAAAAAAAAAGAAAAAGAATGCAGCTTTCGAATGCTGAATAACATGAATTCATCAAATAACATACAATAAATTCTTTGTATTTCCGTCAACAAGTTGTTTGTGGTGTTGATTGTCGACTCGATTTTACTTAAAAATAAGCTCACACCTGTTTTACTTGTAATTAGCATATTGTTTCCTATCAGGCCTCATAACTAAAAAAACATGCCAACACCTGCTTTACCTACGATTAACTATAATTTTAATACGCCTATATCAACCCTTCAACTATAATTCATTCATTTCAATTCTTTTTATACAATACGCCTATATCAAAGTAATTTACTCCCTATCAAAATATATCGCCCATTTTACCAAACGTAATTTAGGATTTTTACTGAAAAGAAGTACGGTGGGTATTTTTGCTAATTTTTGAGGTTTTATAAAAGAGAAGAATAAAGTATAAAAACAATAAATTAGTAAAAAAAACTTTGGCTGAATACATAAAAGCTTTATAAAGGTAAAACAAATGCATAGATATGCCTAATTACTTATTACTCTTATAGAACAAATGTATAGGTAGACTTTTAAAATTCGCAGTTTCTCTAGTAGAAAAGCAAATAGATGAAACTATATCTTGAGTTATTAGTAGTTCTATTTTTTTAAATAAAGACAGCATAGTTAGGTGGATAGTCCATTATCTATGCAACATGCGTAGAGACCAAGACAAATATGGCACTCTGGGATAAACAGCATTGAGAAGACCACTGTTAGAAGACTAAATGTTAAGAATGCAAGTAGGATGCTAATTGATTACCTATAACAATAAAAGGTGATCACGTTTCGGCCTTTATCCGCTTACGCGTGCACCCGAGTTACGCGGGTCAGAACGATATGTTAGTAAGAGAATTTGCAAAGACAACTCAATTGAGCGTAGAAAGAGAAAGAGAAAGAATGAGAGGGAGAGAGAAAGGGAGACAGAGAGGAGAGAGGGAGAGAGAGGGAGAGAGAGGGATAGAGAGGGAAAGAGAGGGAGAGAGAGGGAGAGAGGGAGAGAGAGGGGAAGAGAGGGAGGGAGAGGGGGGAGAGAGGGAGAGAGAGGGGGAGAGAGAGGGAGAGAGAGGGGGAGAGAGAAAAAAATGGAAAGAAAAAGAAATGGAAAAAAAAACTATAGGTAAAACTTGAAGTAAAAATGCACTATAAATATAAAAAACTATAAGTAAAACTTAAAGTAAAAATGCACTATAAATATAAAAGTTATAAAAAATAGCACCAACCTTATCGTCACAGTCCGCTGCCTTCGCTTTTTCGAAAACCACCGTTCCAGAGGTTGAATTCACACTCGTTTTACCACCGTGCGCCATTCGCTCGTCCTACAAATAGAGCTTGTAGCCAAAGAGCCAGGGGAAAAGGGCTACGTGACGAAAACAACAATACGGCATTAAACGCTAATATACGATAAAGACCTATGACACTAACGACTAATGAAACCTCCAGTGCAAAGACATTGTTAGGCATACAGATTTTGTACCTAGTTGTTGACATATAACTACCCTAAAGCTTTAATATTATATGAAAGTGAATTCTAATATCCTAGAAGATAAATATTAGTATGTGTAATTATAACTGCGTTAAAAGATAACATAAAACCTGGTACTATATAGTAGAAACCAAAAGCAATGTATTGGAGTAAATAAAATAAAAGAGATCGAAAATGAAATAAAAATTAAAGCTTTCTTATAAAATAAGTATGTTGGTGACAGTCATGGAAATCCTGCGTACATTGCAACAAAGAAAGATAAAAGGTTTTGAGTAAAAATGCCAATAAAATATGTGGAGAGTAGTGTAGAAAATTATATTAAAATGAGAAAGTGAAGAGTCATAAAAGCGGCAGAATGAGCCATAATAAAGATAAAGCAAAGTCTAAAAATGGTGCAATAGAAATTTGGAAAGCGGAGCACATCCAAAAGCAACAAATTAGAAAATCGTATAGTTGAACAAATGAAGCAAAAGATGGGTAAAGGACACCAAGGGTGATATTGATTAGCGATCGATAAGGGTAAGTATCAACATTGGCGCCATAGACCGAATAGTACGGTAGCGGGTAGGGCAGTACTTACGTGACCGACATTGATTAGCGATCGATAAGTGTATCAATGTTGGCGCCATGGACGCAACAGTACGATAACAGGTAGAGCAATATTTATGCAAACGACGCCAAGGGTGACATCGATAGCGATCGGTAAGGGTAAGTATCAACTTTGGCGCCAGAGACTGAATAGTACGGTAGCGGGTAGAGCAATACTTATGTAAGCGGCGCCAAGGGTGATATTGATTAGCGATCGATAAGTGTAAGTGTCACTGTTGCCGCCATAAGCGGATAGTACGGTAGCGGGTAGAGCAATACTTATGTAAGCGGCGCCAAGGGTGATACTGATTAGCGATCGATAAGTGTAAGTGTCACTGTTGCCGCCATAAGCGGATAGTACGGTAGCGGGTAGAGCAATACTTATGTAAGCGGCGCCAAGGGTGATACTGATTAGCGATCGATAAGTGTAAGTGTCACTGTTGCCGCCATAAGCGGATAGTACGGTAGCGGGTAGAGCAATACTTATGTAAGCGGCGCCAAGGGTGATACTGATTAGCGATCGATAAGTGTAAGTGTCACTGTTGCCGCCATAAGCGGATAGTACGGTAGCGGGTAGAGCAATACTTATGTAAGCGGCGCCAAGGGTGATACTGATTAGCGATCGATAAGTGTAAGTGTCACTGTTGCCGCCATAAACGGATAGTACGGTAGCGGGCAGAGCAATATTTATATGCTTGATGCAAGACCTATCGAAACAAAACGAATAACATTAAACGAATAAATACTAGTCTAAGTACCGTAATAAAATGGTAAAACCAACATTTGAACGTTCTAATAACAATAAACGAAACAAAATAAAATAAATAAATATTAGTCAATATTGCATCATTGTAAATCTAATATTAAGAAGTTTTAATCAATAAATGTTTGTTTATATCGTAAAAGTAACCTCACTATGAAGATGCAAGATTCACATAGATCACAAAAACCCTTACGCTTGCGTTGTTAATAAGCGGAAGATGCTAACGTCCATTGTAAATATCGTAAACCAAACTTTTAATCCCCTTATCTATTAGGGTAGACGAATTTATCGACTAATTTCTACTCGACTATTTAATGCTTTATATAAAAATGTTTTTTATTAGATAAATATTGAGACCACCTATCTTCATAACTTTCTTGTAGTCGTTTAAACCTATTAAAAATACACAAATGCAAATACGACGAAATCATCTTTCATACTCGGAACTCGTTTTATAAGTAGTTTAGTAAGACTCTAGCAAGCAACTTATTCGATCGTATTGATTTTGGCAACCAATTCACTTTGCAAGCCTACAATCTTCTACTCATTTAGCGACGGCAATCATCAAGCACATAAAAATTAGCGAATAGAGCCGAAATATTTTCCTTTATTTAATTCTCAATAAAAATGTCCTCGATGAGTTCACTTATATAAGTGTCTCACAGTATTCATATTCCGCTTTATTGAAAGTGTAAACCATTCTATGATTGGTATTAGAAGCTACTATAAACTCCATCATGCTAATATGTAAATTTCCATCACGCTAATATGTAAATTTTTTTCTACGAATTTGCCATATCCTTTTTCGCTGTCTTATCTATCGCCTATCGTATTAAAATTGAAAATCTCGATACTCTCCCTCTCTCTCTCTCGCTTATATACTAGTTTCTATAAGAAACGTTGAAACGTATTTGTGCTTATAGCAACAGCAAATTTACGAAAATATACAACGATATCGGTGGATACAATATCGGTTGCGATGGTTTTGCAAGAAACCTTTAAAGGCATATGCGACACAAACAACTATTAGTTTTATCCGTTTTACTCAAACATTACGATAATCCAGTAACTCTTCAACATATCGATATTACTGCATTGCAAATCGAGATTCTTCATTTAATAAATATGCAAAAAATTCGGTGCAAAATATCGACAATCATTAGAAAGAAATTGTCTACATAACTACCTAAATAATCACTTTTACCCCTAAGTCCCACCTTTCCCTCCATAGCTCGAAAAAAAAAGGTTTAAAAAATATGCCGAAATATCTAGTTGTCGTTTAGCAACCTAGTACGATTATGCATATGCTTACAGTACTCTATCTAACATATAGAAAATCTGTGACCCTATATGTAGATGGACGAAGTGAGATTAGCAGCACTACAATAAAGAGATCCGCCTATCTCTGCCGGTTTATGAAAAACTACTGCAATTATCAATACAGTAATTTTAGTTGGTGGTTACTGTTATCGTATATGTCCCACAAGAAATAAAACACTTAATGATGAAATAAGTTCTAAAATGATTAGCGCATTACTTTTATGCTTATATCAAAACTTTTTTTACAGCATATCTTCTCATACAATAAATTTCATTGGGAAAGTTTTTGCACTAGTGTACTATTGCTTACAATTATGAAGCATATTAAAATAATACAGTATCATGAACGATATACAGTATCATGAATGGTAAAGGTCATTGTAACGTCTAAAGTGAACATGATGATCGATATATCGATCGAAATGCTCCAAACAATATGTCTCAATGATCCAATAGCCAATTTGTACAAAAAGGGAGCCACTATAGGTCATTAAGAATAACATATAGCAGATAATACTGAACATTGCTAATCCACTGTACAACTGTATTCTAAAAACTGTCAACAATCGATTCGATTTGAGTTGATAGGTGAAGGTTGTTGAGGCAGTAGAGAACCTTAATGGGTTACCACTAAAACAATTGTCTGCGGGAAGTGGTTCGATGCCGAGATCGATATTCAATCAATTATGACCTCCGCGTACCGTTGAAATAGCGTTCGAGCCTTTGCTTTATATGTGTCCGGGTTGTATTCGTTTTACAACTGCAACAGTATATTTCAGTATAACATATTACTGAACGATTGTAGAATAACATCATTCCTTTATATCAACGTTCACCTTTATGACCAAAAATTCTATCAATTTTCAAATGAAAACATCTGAGAGGTTTTTTTCCTATTCACCTATCGTATTTCACTTTTTTAATATGCAAAAAAAAAAAAANAAAAAAAAAAAACAACTGTCTACTCTAAGTTTGCCTTCCCGTTGCATCATACACTCTTAGTGCGTTACTTGCATAAAAACTCTCCCTCCGATGCAATGCAACGACAACAACGAAACCGTACTGCAATAGCTTTCTACCAAAAAACAGTAATGTAATGAAACTGTAGATAGTATACTGTTATGGAAAGTACTGTAAAACAGCATTTCCTCAATGCTATCCATATATATTCTTTTTTTTTTGTTTGTTACACAAATAGGATAACCTATTTCTCGTTTTAATAAGTTGTGAACGATGCCTAATGATTTCAAAGAGAAACATATTGACAGACGGCTGCACAAACATTCAACCATTTTCAAAAATTCCATACAAATAAACATTTGCCATATTCGAATTAATTTCACATCTTTTGAGAAAATCAACAAAAAATGAGACGTGAATCACCATCTCAGAAACGAACAAAATATATCTATATCGAGTGTTTTCTAGGTAGCCGACCGTTATACCAATAGAAGGTACCCACAGGAGAGCATGGTCTATCAGCACAGCTTAATAAGGGGGGAGGGGGGGGAGGTGAGGAGAGGGAAGAGTACTAAAATTGTCCCACCTTATAAAACTTCGCAAAAAAATCCATCGTAAAAAATGTTTTGCACAGATAGTTTAGAGACTCACGATGCGAACGCAACCGCTAACATTCTTAAGATAGGGATATGCCNGAATATACCGACGTATGAAAAATTCCGTTCAAATATAAAAACTTTTTTTATTATATAAATAAAAAATACCAAAAAAACATGCAAATGTGCACTTATATGATGACTAAAGTTTGGTATCTAAGGAATGCATCAAAAAGCAATTTTCCTAAGCGATAATGGTGACACTAATTGATAATAAATAAACGCTCCCACGATAGAATTTATAATCTTATCAATCCTTGTCACTGCTGCACTTTGAATTCGAAATTCCCCAACAAAAAGAATTAAGCTGAATTAAGGGAGCCAACACTGTCGACGTATAATTTCTTTATTTTATTTTTTTAATTTTTATTTATTATTTTTGTAATAACCTAATAAATAAAATAAAAAAAAACAGGTGTGAAAAATCAAAATGTAAGATAAAATCTATAATATTCAAAAAAATTCAAAGTCAGCATAAACAACTTCAATAATAAGTCACCTTCTTCGAGAAATGTTCCAATTTGTGAATGCCACAGCCAATCCTAACTTATTGAAATATTCCATCCTATAATTCCTTTACTATATGAATGGCCACCTACTTAACCAAGAATTTTTTTATAAAGGTGCAAGCTTGAAGTTACCCAGTACCACTGAGTAAACTTCAAGTTGGGTTCCCATCTTCACTTATATTTGCAAAATATACATTTCAAACAACCAACGTCAAGCTTCTAACTACAGTTGCAAAAAACCTGAACGAACCAGCCGTACTAACTGTCGATGATGTCATCCCCAACTTAAAATTTATGAACCAAAGAAAAAACTTGAAGTTGTTTAACAAGAATTTTTTTATAAAGGTGCAAGCTTGAAGTTACCCAGTACCACTGAGTAAACTTCAAGTTGGGTTCCCATCTTCACTTATATTTGCAAAATATACATTTCAAACAACCAACGTCAAGCTTCTAACTACAGTTGCAAAAGACCTGAACGAACTAGCCGTACTAACTGTCGATGTTGTCATCCCCAACTTACAATTTATGAACCAAAGAAAAAACTTGAAGTTGTTTACTTACATTACTAATAGCTCCTCATCGAATAAAAAATAACTGCACTCCTTTTTGTTCACGAAGAATGGGTTAAATTCGATAAAAATATGAAGAAAAATGGAATAATTTTTGGGAAAATAAAGTTTTACGGGAAAAGCGACTATTTCCTTAATCTCTTTCAATCAACTCATAAAAAACTACAGCGGTTCACCTTCCTCCATTTCGCATCGTTACATATTTCCCGTATGGGTGGGGAAAGTAACAAGTAATAATTACAAATAATAATGGTAGTTTTACCATAGATGATGTTAATGACTTCTTTTAGTACATATCAGATATGATGAAATTTTATTCACATATAATAATAAATGTGCACTGTAAAGCTGCAATGCATAGAACACAAAATTAAAACAATACAACATTATGAGCTTACTTTAACTGATTTTTTTAGGAAAAATGAAATATTCCCACGGGAAAGGTGACATCAATCATTGAAAATAAGAGGAAGCAATAGTTAACTTCATTATGCAAATTTTTACAAGTGAGCAAAAATTAAGCGACAAAAAACGCCAAAAGAAGAGGGTAGAGATCTTTAATGTTCGACCATTTCCAATCGAAGTCCCTCTCATATTTTTTTCCCGCTTAGGTATCAGAAGCAAATATGCAAATGAAGCCAACTAGAATGCCTACTCCTATACCCTCCTCCCCACACTTCTCCCCCTCCCCCCCCCATTGGATGCCTACGTATTTTATCCGGAAGTAAACTCGTTGGGCGTTTTATGATGTAGAAACAATGAAGTATACAATTCAACGGATTTGCAATAATATAAATAAATTGGTGACTTACTTTACAAAGAAATAAATTAGCAAACTATTTTAAAAAAACAATACAATAACGCCAATTAGAAACGTTTCGAGATCAAAACATAAGAAAAAACTATTAAACACATTTCAAAAGATCAATGTTACTTTTTCGAGACGGATTTTGCTCGATTTGATTCATCAACATCGCAACTCAACGAAAATATAATTAAACTACTACTCGACTGTTTTTCAAAAAAGTGCATTTTTCCTACTTTTCAAAAAGTGCAATTTTTTCCATTTTATTTTCCATTTTCGTCTATTTTTCCTTCGATAAGACCTACACCTTAGTAATTCTAGTAATATCCATTCAAAGAGAAATTCAACGGCTCGATTACGCTCAAAATCCTTGGAAACGTCCCTCACCTTACACCTTTTGAAATTCTTCTTTCTTCCCTTATAGTTATCAACAACCCAAGAAATCAACTCTACATACGATGGAAAAAAACACTAAAAATGCAATTAAACAATATACCCGTTATAAACAATACTGTAAAATTAAATGTTTAACAGTATGCTGGAGTCGAAAGCAATAAGCCTGTTGCCTAATCGGAGTCGCATAGATCAATTACTTCTCCCGGAGCCGTTGGAAGACATGTTGCACGATGCAATAATACCGCACGTGAATTCAGCGGCAAATTCGGAGCTGAAAGTTCATTTGGCATAAATGAATACGGCTCAGGCAAAGATAACAAAATATCAACATGAACAACGTAGACAAAGCAACAAGTTGGAAAATGCTGAAAAGTTTCATCTCAAACATAAAACCTAGTCATCAACTTATTATAAGACAAGGTGCCACTAAGTTACTATAACACAAACTGCCGCTAAGTTATTATAACACAAACTGACGCTAAGTTATTACAACAGAAAGTACCGCTAATGCTTACGACGAAAACCTTGAAAATATTTATGCATGCTTCTGAAAGAATCTACAAACACCTTAAAGCTCTACAACACCAGACAGCACAATCTACAAATCCCCTTGCAAATCCCTCCCCCCTTCTAACCATGTCCTAGACTAATAGAACTCCTGATAAGGTTCTCCTTATAGAGGATATTGCCACCTTTTTGAGAATTCTTTTTCTCACTAACAGATGCAAAGAAGTTCCAGCAGAATAATGGGACCCCTACTTTGAAATGGTAATCTTCAATGGAAAAATGCTGATCGCACTTCCAATCAGCCATTTCCAATCAGCAACAACTCACTGCACAAGCTACCATATCTCAAAAGTAACTACTACATCACTACATGATACGGTCTGGAATTTTCTTTACAGTTAAGCGGAGATTCCAGCTATCACCAATAATGGGCACAATTGCAGAGAATCATCTCACTCCGGCTGCGAACTGCGAACGGAGCTGAGCATGTGCCCCACACTGCGTACGCACCAATACCGTAATCTGCACTCTGCAAGCGAATACTGATGCTCATCATAGAATCTAGAAAACTTGTGATAGAAATATGTAAGTTCCCATACCACTCAACTCGAAATGTCAAATAATACCCCCTTGCAAGATTTCGGCTTAATTGAAGAAGGGGAAGTGCACTTGCTGGATGGACCATCGGGCACAATTGCAGAAAAAGATGGCCCATCCAGCAAGTGCACTTCTCCTTCAATTAAGCTGAAATATTACAAGGGGCCATTATCTGACACTGAGATGAATGATGGAAAAACCTACATGTCTTCTATTACAAGTTTTCGAGATCCTATGATGGGCATTAGTATTCACTCACACACAGTGCAGATTACGGTAGCGGTGACGGAGTGCCATCGTTCTATGCGAGTGTCCCAATAATGTTTTATGCCGAATTTACGCTGCATTGAGAATATAACGAAATGTTTTTCGGTTTCTAAGACTAAAATCCTTTGAAGATATTCTTTCTATGAAAGCTGAAGGAAAATACAATTTGCTGAATGTAGACATGCAAAATGAACAAATATTCCCTACTACGGCTATGATAAAAGACTCCGATACAAGTACCATTCCCGAACTTCTATACATTTGGAGCATGATGCACGAATGCGCTCTTAAACTCCATCATTGACTCAATAGATATAGATGAATTTCAGAGTTTGAAGTCACCACAAGCAATAAAGGTTAATTATAGATAATTTAACAACCTATGTGCATAAAAATTTAATCACATTCAAAGAAAATTCAACGATAAAAAAGAGATAATTAAGAATTGGAAGAGAAATGTTGGATATACCTTGGCCATTGGCAAATTGTTGCGGATATGAATGTGGATTGAGCTGATTATGGGTACGCATGAGCGTCATCCTCTCAGGAATCGATGGCCACTTGTTGTCGAATACCCTTTCAAGACCCATCGGAAAATTAAATTAGTGAAAAGATCACCATAGATTTTGGTTAACTCAGATAATATTCTATAGAATTCACCTATTCAGATATTCAGAGTATCAAAGAAACAATTCGAAATCCTCTCTTGACTCATCCACAAAAAAAAAAACGAATTAAACTTCAACAGTTCATATTACTCCCATAAAACTTTAAAACTAGCTTCATATTCTCTCCCTCCCTCTCCCTCTCCCTCTCCCTTTCCAGATTACTAAGAAGAAATAAAATACTTACGAAGGATTATAATGCCACATTCTATCGAACGACGATCGATGATGAGAGCCATCACGCTCAATAGCATTTCTTTCGATGCCATAGTCGAAATCAAGACCTTTGTATAGGCTCTTTTCCCTTTCGTATAGCAATTGTGCTTCTGCTTTCTCTTCAGCGCTTAAACCCTCCTCCCTCTCCATAAGCAACGAGTCGTGAAGGAATGGTTGCTGCAAATATCTCTTTGCAAACCCAGTCAAAGCATCGGTAATAAATAGCTACAATAAATTTCATGGACCGACGAGCTTCATAGAATACCCAAAACCAGTTGCTATAATGCCATCACATAAGTCGATCTTCTTAACACCTACAATTATGATTTTTCTTTACGATAAAAATAGACTTCAAATTCGTTTATATAATTTTTCAACAATAAATGAAACATAGGTTGCAATTTCCTTAAAAGCAATTCTTTTTCTGATTTCATAAAATGAGATACATTTAGGACGGATCAAAGCAACAGTTTAATCTCAATCAATTGAAATTAGACCTATTCATCTCATTCTAACGAACGAAACGATTGCCACACAACAAATCAACAACTAGAATGATGAAAAAATAATCTAAGCCTTAGGCCATAGCTTTAGCAATCAGAAAAAAACCTGCCACTAGGTAGAATCTGCTACACACCTTTCTCATCAACTTAATTCAACTTATATGCAAATGCAAAAATGCAAACCTGTGAGAACATATGTGTATGTGTTAGCGCTGTTAACCATAAAACATTATCGTCTATATGCCATGAAGCAATATCGTGTTTCTCGGTGAAAACATCGAGCGCCTCCTGAATGATACTTATTTTAAAACCTTTAACAAATACCGCTGGAAATATACTTCATCCATCATTCTACTTCTTTTATGATCGTTCATAAGGTCGGTATTTACAAGAGCTATATGAAGTCGATGGAGATATCGGTGATACGATGTCGATGGTTCTCTCGTAACTTATACTTGCAAGTAATCAGGCTCAAACAGGAAAAGGGTTTACCCCCTTTTACAACGAGGCGAAATAGAAGAAGGGATTAGGTTAGTAGGTTAAGGACTGGATCACACAACGAAGTTAGCTGATGGCGACGAAGTTCAGGTGTCTTAGAAGTTGATGAAGAACGAAGTCGGTGGATGATGGTGAAGGATATTCTCTCGGTGGTCTTATTGACCCCCAATCATTGAAAATATGATATGCCTTATATATATATATATTTGAAGAAACCAATTAAAAAAGAACCAACATCATAGACGAGTAACTGTTCGAGTTCACTTTTTGTGACGTCGACATCAAGTTGACGATCATCGACAACTCTCTCTGAAAATTCCTCTATTTCCGGCGCATACTCCTTACGGGTACCACATAATTAAAACAACCTATATCACTCCAAATAACAGGCGTTTACCAGTTGACACTGTCTGCAAGGAAGTGATGAAAACAAAGAACAGACCCTTATGTGTACATAGCTTTGTATATAAAGAGGAAAGAAAAAAACTATAGGTCTTATTCATTGCCATTCAAAATCCAATAGTTTCCTGCCAATATGCAAGCAAAGCCCAAAAATTTACATAACAAAATTGAGAGCGCCAAGTGACCTTAATACAGTCATCATAAACCGCCCCAAATCTCTAACTTACCCATCCCTCCCACTCAGAACGACCGTTCTTAAACGGAGAGAATAAAATGAAAGACCAACGTTGCAATCCACTTTTGCCGACTTGCCTATTGAAAATACCCTTCTCCATGCTATTGTCCATCACTAAACGATAGATGAATGTACGCTTCTTTTGACCATATCGATAAATACGACATACGGCTTGGGCATCATGGCACGGATTCCAAGAAGCGTCGAATATTATTACACGATTCGCCGCAACCTCAAAAAACGACCAATCATTTCGAATTGTATTTCATTCGTTTTGCAAAAAAGCTAAAAAAAATTAACTTATTTACGACAGCAGCCAATATATGCGATTTCTGTAAATTCATTCAACGCGTCAAAGCCATACAGTTGCTTCTTAGCACAATTAAATGAGGGCTACCCCTGTATTTATTTACTTACTTACTTGAATATTTATTCAACGCTCATTTATTTACTAAATATTTAATAAACGTATGCCTTAATTATGAAAGAATATAAACGTTGAATATTTCCCTTACAACCACAAATCAGCTTCCCAAAATTTTAGAAAAATTAGACAAATTCCCTCGCAAACAAAAAACCCGAAAGATATGAAAGAATCGAAATGAACAAACCAAATTGATGCCCAATGAGCCAGCTCTTGTCGAGATCAAGAACAAATAAACCTGTGGATCTTCATTGAATCGATTAATAAGCTTCTCACGATCAGTGGCCGGTGTTGATCCATCAAAACCTAAAAATGATGGAAAAAAGATAACCATAAAAAGTACCTGCAAGGTAAACGAATTCGCTCTATTTTATTTTGCCCCAACAATACTAACAGTTAATCTTTAATTTAATTTAATCATACCATTCAACAATAACGATTACAGAAATACGAAACCTGTTACGAAATGAACTCCTCAAATATGATCAGCTGGGTGGAAATTCATATCGCAAGAAATCTGCATAAAGCTAAAGCTTCTATTCTGATAAACTTTCTGTAGATACTGATATGAGCGCATCCAATCCTTTTCATCCCAAAATTTCAAATCCTTGGAGAAGAAATTTTTTCATATTTCAGAAATGAAATCGAAGATGAAAACGGAAAAAGAAAAAACGAAAAAATTACATCATGCTTTCCCAAGTTATTCCCACTCTCCAAGAAGTTTCCCCACAAAATTTGCCCGAATATCCCTCTAACAGTAATTTTCGCAGATATTTACTTTGGTTTATAGCTATACTTTAATGAAAACCGCCAACTGGGAATATCAAACCGAGGGAACGAGCCGCTTCTCCTCATTTACTACCCTTTATCCCTCTAACCCCCCACCCCCCACCATCTCCCCATCCACTACTTTACTATGGCGTATTTCCAAGTACTGAACGTACCTCCCCGATCCTTTACTGATAACATATCAGTGAACTAATAAACACCTTTAATGCTGACGAGAGAATACCAGCCAAAATCATCACTTACGAGCACAGGTGTGAGTGAAGCATTATGCATAATGCTTGCATTGTTTTATGAGAACGTTCACTAAAAGAAACACCTCTAAATAACATACGCAAGTAGGTTTGATTTTTCTTCCATATTATTTTTGCGTTCGGTGTGCATACCGCACCAAATTTCTCCAAGTATCGCTCGATGAGGTTCAAAGTTAGTAAACTTTGGCTGAAAAGTATATTCCTCGGCATTAGACATCATCTCACAAATATCAATAAAAATTTAAATCGGCCTTAATAATCAAATTAACATATTTCGCGTACGTTATATGCAAATTCCTTGATGACTGACCGGATACTGGTGGGCAAAACCAACAATACCTAGTCTGTACTCTTCCTAGACCGCAAGTACGCTGAACAGGTACCATCATAGCAGCTTTTCAGGTCCGAAATCTGTCACTCGACAGTACCGGGCAAGGCTAGCCTTAGGGTATTTTCACAAAATATGTAAGGATTTGGTGTGACACTATGATTTACTTCACAACTCTAAGTGCCTATATACTGCTAGTCAAATTTCATAAACCCTAAGTTTTTATGCAGAAATGCCACTCAAGTAGATAAAAATCACTGCAAGGGAAATGCAAGGATATGAATAAATATGTAAAATACTTCGAATAAATAAGTTTTCAGGGAACCTCAAAAAGCAAACTTCACTCTTTAAAACAGCCAAAAGCAAACAAGTATTTAAATTTCATTTCCACGGTTTCCTACTGGGTAAGGTGGATCCAAGGTAGAAAAAAATATTGAGGATGCTGTTATCCTTCCCTTCATTGCTTCAGTTCATCAGGCGAAGTTTGCCGACGGGCAAAATCAGGTTCTGAATCCCATAGGCACACGAGCAGTGAGGGGGGTGGGGGGGGGGGGGGGGGNGAGGGAAGGGGAAGAAGAGTCTTTTTCAAGGCAAATTTTAAAATTTACATAAAAACTAATCAAGAGTTCGGTACAATCAACGAAATTACAAATATTCGCTGCATCATATTGATGCCCCCTTTAGTTGATAATCAATGCAGCGTTTAAGCAGTTAAAACTCTTATAACATCGAAATAATTTCGCTCAAAAAGGATAAAAGACCTCACCTAAAAAGAAGCACCTTGTCGCCGATCTCGATTGCCTGCTTTATAATGTCCAACGATATAGCCACCTTATAACCATTTTCAATAACGTCTGTTTTGTAACCACACATTGCAAGAGTAGCCTAAAATCAGCACTATTTAGCAAAGGACCTTATCAGTGGGTCGATCAGTTCGCCGTATTGCTCTTTCATTGTAACTTCTAGCCAGAGGAAGGAGGATGGGAAGAGGTATAGAATGGGAAGGAAAAAAAGACATTCACCTTGAGGATCCAGCTAAAACACAGAACGATACAGTGTGCTGAACAATTCCAACCAAACTTCCTCTAGGGCGCTCGAGAATTCATTTATCAGAGATGTGGCTATTACATCTATCGACTGAAGTATTCATTAGTCCCCCTACCCCCTCCCCCCCTCAACAAGCATACAGCTATGGACTGGCTAAATACAAGCAATTCTCAACAACTTCGCCAATCCTTATTACTCAACAGTTAGGCAGTACTCATATTTGCAATTTGCTAAGCATAAACTTCACTAAATAGTTTAAGGTTTCTTTTTTCGTTGATAAGGTAAGATAGAAGATAAGAACCCAATCGTATTTGACGCCCTTGTCAAAGCCCATCTCCTCGAGGAGTGCTCTTGCAATCGTCCTATTTGCCGATAAAGTGTTAATTTTATTCCTTTGAGTAGCGCCCAACGATATGTCTGAAGAATTGCCATCAGTAAATGTTGACGACGTTGAAGAGCCTAAAATGAAAGAGAGAGCTGTCATCGTGATTTTCGCGTTCATAGAAAAACTCCAATCATATCGCCTCCCATTCTTCTTAACATTTCTGGAAATTCGCTTATTCCACTAAAGTTTGTAGCTTTCGTATCCAAGTCTAGAATATCCTCAAATCCTTAATAAAATCAAATATCTTTGCTATGCTGATGCCTCTTTTATCACTCTTCGGCTTCGCACTAATATAAAAGATCAAAATATTCCTGCACAATTCTCGAAAAAAAAAGCTGAAATAATCAAACCACAATTACAATGAGCAACGAATCTTGAAGGTAACTGTAAAGTTGCGAAGATACATATACTTGACTCAATGTTTTACCTATTTCCTTCGACGTTCCTCTATTTGCTTTCTTTGCTGACCTCCTATTTCCTCCTTTTGCCACCCTTCTCAAAACCTAGAAAAACCAAAAAATGGAGATGCAAATAATGAGACTCACCAACACGAGGCAGTGATGAGATAATACCGTTGAAAACAAGTGAGGGCGAAAACGGAAGTGCCGGATTATGATAGACTGGATGGCCATCAGTGACCGATCCTTGAGCACTCTCCGCTGTGAATCCATTGCCAAACGATGAGTTACTACTTGTAGAAGGAAAATTACACTGCGATGCATTCAACATCCCACAAAATGCACTCTCCAAATTATTCCCTATAAATATACTTTGCATATTAAATGATTTTCCCGAAATATTACCCTTTATAACCCTATTCCTCTCTTACTCCCCTAATAAACCAAAACTTTTATTACTACTATTCATTAATGAATAAGCAAATTCCACTTCTTCAGAACTTTTAGAAACACAAATGATCGCTTGAACATGCACAATTGCCAGTCTCTAGAAATACCAAACATGAACGTTTTCACTCATTTGTTTATATGCACAGTGACAACAAATCAAATATGATAATGCCGAGATTGAAGCTTCATAAAAACTGATAATATCAGTAAATCTAAACAACCACTCATTCAACTTCCCCAAAAGCAATAAAAAATTTTTACCGAAATGGAATGCCTATAAGCCGGGTAAAAGCCAATAACATAAATGATACCTGACGTTAAGCGTTGCTGCGCTTGCGAAGTTGCCGACGATTGTTGTGTCTCTTCTTGACGCCAGCCCATATTCATCGAGGATACCGGCGTTTCCGGGTAGGGGATGATGTCGTTTGGTTTTAATTCGCGAGGAGCTATCAACTTCCCTTTCTCTATGTCTTCCTTTTGCTTCTCGAGTACATCATATAGGATGTCTGGATGATTCCAGATCTAAAAATACTACGATTAAACAAAACGTTCGTTTAAATATTCTGAAAAAAATTTATTTTTGCTAAAATTACTTCAGTAATTTTCAGGAATTCGTAGCTAAATAATCTATTCAACGAAAATTAAGCAATTAGATTCTAGCAAGATGGATTAAAAATACCTTGGAACAAGCAGCAAAAGCTTTCAAAGGATTGAACATCGAAATGCCCAATGAGGTTATTTCCGATTGAACATATTGCAAGAAGGCACGATAGAGAATACGCTGAATTGGACTCTTGCGTAGCAGAATCACATACTCGAACGTCGGTGGCAAAATTGTCTTCAGCAGATGATGTGTTCGCCTGAAGAAACGGACACCGCTCTATTAGCAAACTGAGTTGAATAACTGTTAGTAATATTGGACTCAAAATCAAATATCGGTGATTCAAGATCGATTGAGGGGAAAAAGGTGCCCAGTGACTGCAACTCGGACTTAGGTAGAGACAGAGATACAGCACAAACACGCTGACAGACACAGACACACACAAACACAGACACACTCAGAGACACACAA
>QEWY01000381.1:244731-259293 GCA_006503575.1 Baylisascaris schroederi
CTACAAAGCTATATTCTTCAATGGTCTTGAATATGATTTTCTGCCCACTTAAAAAAACACCCCCCTTTCCATCCATATTGCATTTGACAGTTAAGGCAAAGTGGTGACCCATCTAGAAGATAGCCAATATAACTACATATCGATTCCGAATGCTATACTTTTATCCCTCAATGACATTTAAAAAAATAAAGAATAGTGTTTTAATGGGAAATAAAATAACCATAGAAAAATGCAAAAATTTATGCAAATTTTGAGAGAAAGGAAAGTGCAAAGCCTTTCCAGTGAATGGGACACACACTCAATGCAATATATTTATGGAGTCTTTATTGGAGCCTAATTGCGGAGTCTTTTCCTAGACGTCGAAAAAAATGAAGTATAAGGAGACTACGTACAAATACACGTAGTTGACAATCACTACTATAAACCTTTACAGATAATAATAATAAATAATAAAAGCTTAAAAAAAATACTCAACGAATTTTTATGGTTTTGGTTTACGGTTAAAGATAATCGACTTTTAGAAAGAGTTGCTATCCTTTTTTTTGAATAACCTTATATACTACAAAGGTAAATTATTGAATGGAAGTAAGAAATCCAGATGCGCCACTCAATTACTGCTTATAATTCAACAGTAATATATTAGTTGCAGCTACCAAAATACAGCCTTAATAAAAAAAAAACTTGGTGACACATAACTGACTCGACGACATTTACTGCACACCTAATTTTCGTTTAGTTCGCAATTATTCGTTTCACACTTTCGCATAAAAATCGTTGCGAGAGATTTCGCAATAAGCGACGGGATCTTTCAACTATTCTAACGCCTAAAATTGATGGTGAAAAAATTTTTCCATTTCAATTTTTTTGAGGGAAGAAATTTTTTATGAAAATTTGAATTTTTAAATTCAGGAGAATTTCTCCCTGTTCCCCTCGGAATTATGTATATATAATGCGTAATTTGCATAAAGTTTTCCATAAGAAAGCAATTTTTCAGCAATGAGACCATTCAAAGACTGCTGAACTGTTGATCGAAGATCAAACTTGTGATTTACCGCTCACTTTTTATGCCACTAATGGAGTGTGCATTGAGGCTGAAGTCATAAGAGCACATTACCTGGCAAAGGTAAGTGGCGTCTTCATTCGGGTAGATGCGGGTATAACCTACACCTGTTGTTGCTCTCATTTCTGTAGTTTATCCCCCCTCAGGTGTTATAAGTCCAGGTAGATTTGAAGCGGGTAGCGGGTAGCCTTTAATTGTTATGAATAGGATCTATTTATTTAGTAGTAATATGTAGTATGTAATATTGCTATTTTTTACTTTTTATTTTAAAAAAATCGAATTATTTGCGATAAATGTAAATTTATTTCCGATATTTCAAAAAAGAAAAATCTCCTTGAAAATCAAAAAAATTGTAATATAAAAATTGGATTAATTATGATAAGTAATATGCAAGAATTAATGAATATTTGCAGAGTTATTATATCAACTCACTTCCGGGACATATGCATCCATTCCTGTGAATCTTCCGCCGGTGAGCAGTCGGTAGGTGTTTTTCCCCTACTCATGCTTGGGGAACATTGTACTTGGTCTCGTTGCTTGTGGAGATATCGTCGAAGCTTGACCTCAGAGTTCTTGATGTTCTTGAACTGATTATATCCATACGTTGAACCCATTTGAGCTAATAGCCTAATCACCTCGATGTTCCCCTATAGAAAGACATTCCAACGCTCGAGCCTACCCTTCTAAATGTTGCATTCAAAACTTCTCGTTTTCTGTTGATGTTTTCCTAAGACATCAACAGGTGTCTTCCTTCAGGTAGATGCAGGTTGCTGCTCTCACTTCCGGGTAGTTTATTGCCCGAGGCATTATAAGTCCGAGTATGAATCAAAGCGAATAATCCTCTCATTGTTATGAGTATATCTCTTCGGTGTATACCTGTGTATTGAATTAAACCTTTATTAAATAGAGCTCAACGTCCTCATCACTGATATTATCTTTAATAATCAGCTGTTCCTCGATGGATTGCCGTATGAAATGGATGAAAACGACCGAACGTCCTTCATAGATCTTGAGCATTTTATTCCATCATCATATACTTAAGGATATTTGCATAGAGGGAATTTTATCGAAGTTATATAATTTAATTAAGGTCGGATTATGTTTTCCTCAACCGATTTGTAAATATGAGTTGGATATAAGTCGATCGAATATCATTTATCTTTATCTCTTTTCACTTTATATTCTTTTTTGTTTTTTTTTTGTTTTTTTTTTGGAAAATTTGTAAATAATTATTTGCATATTTCATATGCAATAAATATTTTTTTACAAAATCTACAAGTTTTTGCATTTGTTTACACATGCAATTTTTTAAAGAATATTTTTTACTTTACAAATGCAAATTACAAAATATAGATTTACAAAGAAACATCTTAAATTTGCATATAAATGATAAATCAAAAAATATTCTTGGCTCACTTTGATAGAAATATCACTTTTTTTCGCAAGAAAAAAAATGCACGTTCACATTATTTATAATACTGTTTTCATAGTTCAGTGAATACGGTGTATAGATCAAGTATTAATTGATGCTACGACAATTGCGCTTCGGGCAGTTGCGCCCGTCATCAAATAAACACCTTAACGTTTTGGCTAATTGCAACATTCCGCTTCTTGCTTTTATATTAGTTCATATTTTGACACTTTCCATTGTAGTACTTTGTGTTGTGCTACGAAACTTTAGCTCCAAAAAAGATCACTTTACTTTGGCGTGCAATCGGCTGGTAGGAAAGCTTTTTACTTTACTTAATTGAGTACAGTCGGCTGCCAGGAAAGCTTTTAGAGCAACTTTCCATTCTTTACTAATGTTTACTGTTGGCAGATCAAATTTCTGAACGAATAGTAGTGAACGTTCCCCTCGTTTAGCGCTCAAATAATAAGGCGACCGTTGGGGTATATAAGTAAATAAATAGGTGTTTATCAATAGATTCAATGATGAACACCCTCGAAGGCCAATGCTTATCGCTGACCTCCCCCTCGTATCGTTGCTCACCGTTGAGCGCAAAGCACCTGTCCAACGATTATTGTTTTCTTGCCTTCTTCGCCGAAAGATTGTGTACCAATTTAATGATATATATATATATACTGAATTATATCTTTTCGATCGTATATGCAAGTGCCTATGATTAACAGTTTATCTGCATATCATTCAAGAAGCTATTGGAAGATAAGTGTGAGCTTGACCTTTGACATTTGCTGCTATGAAATGTGGTTGTTTCTATTGGAAGATAAGTGTGAGCTTGACCTTTGACATTTACTTCTATGAAATGTTGTTTATGTTGGTTAGATGTTGTATAAGGGAGAACCGAAGGTTTTACATATTGAAAAAAAAGACGACCCTCATAGGCTAGTCGAGATCTCCAAGCATCTTCCTTGAAAATAAGGGGAAGTATGCTCCGAAAAAAGAGGATTTATGTCATTCATAGATCCTGTGATGCAGTTTGTGAGCCATTCCCATATATTTGGAGATTTAAGGAATGGGAAAATGGACATTGTCCATACGTCGTGAAGATTTTAAACATTGGTCATTTTGTAATTCGAGTGACCACAAGAGGGTTTATTGTGAGTACTTCAGGCATCTTTCTTTGTTCTTTAAAGATTGTTTATTGCTTTATTTCAATGTTATTCTACGAACATTCATGCCCCCTGCACAAGGTAATAGAAGATACTTCGAATGGTATTGCGCAGCAGTGACCAATCTTTTAAATCACACTTTAACATATTGTTTTACTGCTTATTGCAATTTCTACTGAAACTTTTATACCTGCATTACGTAGTCTCTGCAATCTGTTTGCCTGAATACAGTCGAGGTTTATTTGAATTCCCGTTCCTTTGTGAATAATGTCCATCCGGAGCCCTATTCGGTGTTGCAATTTAAAAATTGTAGTCTTATCAGACCCTCTTGTCGGCTCCAGAATGGAGCACCCGAGGTGCCGATGGTAAACCTGTAGAAGTGGTCGCCCTTGTTTTTCGTCGAAGCTGCAACTTTTATTTCTGGGGTCCCTGCTTGGATCATAGAGACTATAAAGTTTGGATGCTCCGAATTGACTCCTCTTTCTCTTTGCAGAATCGTAAAAACATAGGCCATTGTAGTCCGATATAAGACGTTATGCTTGTACCCTGCAAAAAGGTCTACGTCCTTCTGTCTCACTGCTCCATGAAGTTTATAAGGCGTTCTTTATTGCAGCACTATTTACGCATTAACGTAACACTATGTTGCCAATGCTGTGTCGAGTCGGTCAACGTGTCCTTCAGAATGGTGTTTGCAAGGTTCGTTGTTTTATTTGCTTATTTCTTTTATTGTTTATGATTGGATGGGTTCCTTTCTAAAGTAGTGTTCACTAAATAATTAAATTCGTTATCTCTTCAAATTTGCATAAAATTAGTGCAGGTCACCGTTATGAAGATATTAGGTCATTGATAAATATCCTTCACAACTCAACTGAAATCTGTTTATAAAATCATTAAGTAGGGGAATGTTGCCTTCGTTTGGTTTATATGAGCTAATATATACTATTATTTATTCGACTATCTTTTCGTATATTGATAGATGGAGATGCTTCTATTTTATTTTGCTTAAATCGTGTTTGTTTTCAGCCTCTACAATCGGTGCGTATGTTGAATCTACAAGAGTATCAAAGCAAGAAATTGCTGGAAGATTATGGATGTTGCATTCAAAGGTTCATCGTTGCTAGCAGTCGTGCCGATGCGGAACAACAAATGCAGGATTTCAGTTAGTGTTCTCATCTTTCATAGCGTGGAAGGGGGGATTGTTTCTTATTAGGAATGGTAGAGTTTGAACCATAGCGGTATTTCGAAGCCTTCAGAAATGTGTACACTCCGAATCGTGGATGAACTCAATTTGTAACATAGTTGGTACGTTTATAATTAAATTAACCATTATTTGAATCTGTGTGTAGATCAATTCTGAATAGACATTCTTTGGTTCTACATTTTTCTGATCTACATTCCAGTCACTGCCAATTTGTAGATCGTCGTCGATATATGATCAAATCACAAATCCTAGCCGGTGGTCGTGGTAAGGGCAGATTTATCGGCGGTCGCAGTGATCTCGGCGGAGTGGCAGTCGCTGAAAGGTAGGCGAGTTAGCATTCTTGTGTTAGGCTTACGCCAAAGGGCAAATCTTACTCATTGAAATCTTTAAGTTTCTCCGCCTAACTTTGCGATTTGTAACCTTTGCATTTCAACGTATTTGCGGAATTTATAAGCTTCAAGATGGTCAGCTTAATTGCAATTGATTATTCGATCACTAAAGCGGAATTCACCGGTGATGATCCTCAATATTATCTAGAAAACTGATGAAGGGATCATAGAGAATCGTCTATAGATGTTGTTGCATAAAGGGATTCAACGATTGTAAAAAATTGAATTATAAAGTTAGAGGAAGTGTATGTAAAAGCAAAATATGTAAAAGAAATTTCAGTAAGCAGAAAGCGCTCGACCTTATTGAAGAGATGATTGGCAAGACACTCGTTACGAAACAAACTGGAAAGAAGGGACTTATTGTCAAAAAGGTTTATCTTTGATTATGTTTAGTATTCACCTATGGTGTTTTTAGTATTCGCGATTGTTTTAATCCCCTTCGGTTGATATAAAATAATATCATTGGAGTAACAATTACTCTATCTGAAGTATTTGTGAACAATTCGCTCATTTGGAAGAATTTTGGACTATGTGATTGCCTGAAAATATTGCGATGTTCATTTATTTTGTGGCTTTAGGTGTGTCTAGTTTTGTTTTGGCTAATTTTTTATAAGATGTTCCCGACTTTAGTTCTTGGTTCACAGTTTGGCTTACGACTTTAGTTTTTTTTTTTTTTTTTGGTGTTTTTTGACCATCATTCTTTTCGAGAATCGATCTCTGTTGAAGTTTTTTTTTTTGATAGTTTCTGAATCAAAAGGGAGTTGCTAATCTGCTATTGAAATGGTCACATTTATCCTGTATTGTATGTACTCACTTCCACTGTCAACGCGCCGTTGATGGCCTGAATTGTATTCATTAAGCTGTTAGATATGCAACATTTTCCCGAAAAATTACCTTTTTATGTAAGTAGCTGTGAAACAATGGTGCTGGACGAGTACACTGCATGTTGTTCATATTGAAGGTGTTGATATGTGAGGCGGTATCAATTAAACGTGAGACCTATCTGGCTATACTCATGGATCGCGAGACGAATGGTCCGATGCTGGTGTATAGTCCAGCCGGTGGGATGGATATCGAAACTGTGGCAGCAACTAAACCTGAACTGCTCTTTAAGGTTATTCCTTTATACTTGCCCACTCTCCTGCTACTCACCTCGAAGTGTTTAGACGAGGGGGGAAGGGGGAGGGGGAGGGGAACAAAGTTGTTCATTATGTCATCGTCTTGTCGTTACTTCTTTCCACGGTTCTCATCCAAACTGGATTTGATTGGACTCATGTCATTCTGATGTTGACCAAGTTTCTATATTCAGCATGATTGTTCATCAGCACCAGCTGGACAGCTAGGTGTTCGTTGTTGAGGTTGGTATGCTGGTATGCTCATATTGTTACACCAACCTTCCTGATTTGTGTTCGTATGCCCACCGATCATGAATTAGGCAGATCATGCGGGGCGACTAGCTTTTGCCTGAACTTTGTGAACCTCAGGTTTTAGTGCGACTACTTTGGAATATGATGGCTAAAGATGGCTAACACAATTATTAATTTTGACCTTTTTTAAGAATTGTTGAGATCTAATTCGTGGCGTTGATCTACGCGAACATCTTGGTAGATCCTCTCTTCCTGAGTTGGCGATCCATAGCTGTCTTGCATGGTGCAAATGAATGAATATCTGACAGCATGATCCCTTCCTTATATACAATGCGTTCTAGGAGCCAGTTGATATCAATAAGGGACTCACAAAGGACCAAGCTGCCAAGATCGCAAAGAATCTTGGTTTCAGCGGTGTTTCTGCCGAACGGGTTTGTCACTTATGGTCTTTTCTTCTCTTTTTTTTGAATTTCTTTGATCGGTCAAGAACTTTTACTGGACCAAAGTAAACAGAAAGCAATATTGGACTAAGTCAAATTACCAAAAATTTGCATAAAATTTTCGTTGTACTTGATGGGGTAAAGTGAAATAGGCTTGAATGATTCGTGTATAGATGATTACTTAAAGGTTGTATGTGAATGGTTGATATTATGTTGTAAGTTTTAGTAAAAACACTGAATTTAGGCCGCCCACGAGATCTCCTGTCTCTATAAGCTGTTCATAGCGGTCGATGCAACACAAGTCGAGATCAATCCACTAGCTGAAACGGAAGGAATGCAAGGTTTATTTTAACCACACTTTATTATTTCTTGTATATGATTGCTTTGCTATGCCCTGCATATATTCCCTTTTCTTTTATTAAACGTTCACTCTGCTTGATGAGTAAGAATAGGCAAACTTGTTCTTGTTCGGGTAGGTGAAGAAGCGGGGAAGTAATCTCAGGTGGGCATATAGTTGTGTGATGCAATGGCTGACGTTGATAGGAAGAGGGGTTCATGGCTTTCTGCTAAGAGCAATTCTAAGAATTTGAGAAGGAAATACCTAATGTTTATTACCTCTGATAGATTTCTAGATGAATTCTTCGAGGAGTAACAAACAGATCCTTAGAAAGTACTGATGAAAGTGTCTTCATGCACGTCTTTCACGCTATCGAAGTATAAGACCTGTGAAGCGAAAAGCAGTGACCCTTTGGGAAGACCTCTTTCTTCCTCAGAGATCAGAGGGGTGCGGTCATCCTCCTCACTTTTGTCCTTCATGGGCTATTAAATGCTCTACTATTGTAGCATATTGTATTGATGCGAAACTCAATTTCGATGACAATGCATACTTCCGTCAGAAGGAAATCTTTGCGATGGAGGAACAATCGGGCTCTGAAGCTGTAAATTTTTTATTTCATTCTTTATATTTGTGTCATGTCACTATGATTACAACGTCTAAATCATTTGAAATTATAACATTGAATTTATTTTGGTCTTTCTTGAATTTAAATGATTTATTCAGAATTATAAGTAACTGTTTGACCGTGTTTGGATTTAAAAGTTTTGGTGTTTCTGAAGTGGAATTTAGGCTTAATTTCATCTGTAGGTGTTGGTTGATGCTTACACGTTCTTGTTGTTATCATTTGTGATAGGTATATAGCTACGTGATTTATCATCTCAGGAGTGATACGAGAACACCGTTATCTGTTTGATGTTCTAAGTGGCGCACCCAGAAGAGGCAGTACTATGCCTTGACTACAGCCATATTTTGCAATATTTTATTTTTTTATCGCCTTTATTTCCTATACCCAAAAGTTAAACAGCACATAAGTGCAAATCAGTGGACTAGATAGTGGGGATTGAGTCGACGACGGTATAGGAGAAACTAAAGATTGAGTGAAATGTTCGAGTGAATTTGTTTGCAGGATGTTCGTGAAGCACTAGCCAATGAACACAACTTGAACTACATCGCACTTGAGGGTGATATTGGATGCATGGGTGAGTTGATTGCAATTTATATGCAATTTTTCCCTCGGGCTATACCGCTGCTAATAAAATGCTTCTTCACCCATGACAGTATTGTCGCTCAGGGCTGTTTCTTCGCGATGGTTTACTCGTTTTAGAATCTTCAGTTCTTCATGAACTTTGAGATGCTTTTGCGGCAAATGATTTTCATTATGTGTAGTTGTGCTAGCGCTGTTGCGGAATTACTTGACCTAGTGTTATGCACACAAATACCTGACCTCTGCTTTGCTTTATTTGGACTAGTGACGATACACATTGATGGGCAGGTATACACTGATGGGTAGGTGCGCTTTGCTTCATTATTTCTATGATGTTTAACTGCAATTAGAAAGTGGATAATTTTCTGCTGCAATATTTTATAGTGAATGGTGCCGGTCTTGCAATGGCCACAATGGATATTATCAAGCTTCATGGTGGTAATCCAGCGAATTTCCTCGATGTGGGTGGCAGTGTTACCGAAGAGGCCGTCTCTGCCGCTTTCAAGATCATCACTTCTGATCCACAAGTAAAACACTTTATCCTTCGCTACGAGTAATTATAAATATAAAAAAACATAATTTTTTAGGTGAAAGCGATACTGGTGAACATCTTTGGTGGTATTGTGAGTTGCCTTGTGGTGGCAAATGGTATCATCGCAGCACGCAAGAAGATTGATCTCAAAGTTCCACTCATTGTACGACTTGAAGGTTTGTTATTTTGGCTTGGTATTTTTGCATTGATGCGTCTTTGAAAATTCATTGCCCCATTTTGCATTTCTAAGAATAAATGTCTTTGCATCTCTTCGTTTATAAGTATAAATATTTGCTTTACTTTTGAATATATGTCAGTTTATTTAGCTGCCAAAACTGTTATCAGATTTTGCATATAGCAACACATGAACTGTGCAAAAATAAATGTCTTCTCGTTTCTCCCTTCTCGTTTGTTTTATATTTATCGCCGTAATATTTATCAGTTTCAAAATTGTGACTTTGAATTTTTTTTTAACTTTGTTTAAAAAATTTACCCACCAATTAAATCACCGGCTAGATATAAAAATACTAGGGAGCATTTTTACGATATCGAAGAAAAGATTTGATATTGAAATTGAAGGAACGAAAGCGGTGGAAGCCCGTGATGTGCTCAAAGCGAGTGGTCTGCCACTAATAACGGCTGTCAACATGGATGAAGCAGCTAAGAAGGCGGTCGATGCTGTTCAACACTAACATTTGTGATGACTTGTGTGTTTATGTACTTGGGCATTTGCATTCATAAACGAAATTGAAAGGGGTCCTCTTGAGAACAAATTGCCTTGCAATCGTATTAACTGTTTCTTACTTGACTACACATCGCTGTATACTTTAATGCGGCATATGACTCGAATCGATTGGTCTTCAAGCTCATGGAGGCATTCCTGTTTGGTTATATTATCGACGGTTGGGATACCTTTGTTGGGAATCGGGGAAAGTGCGTTAATTTGAGGGTATAAATTTCAGGGAAGGCAATGTGGGTTAATTTCTTCTTGAGGTGTCAGTGTTGAATGTTTGCCCTACTCTATGATTCTCCTTCACCACATATATAACCGTTAATGAAGTGCACTAAGAAATCTACACTCATAATTGGTTATAGATGTGATTGTACTAATTCATCCTTCTTTTACTAACATTCATCTTTTTTTTTTTTCACTGCAATTTAGCATTGAATATTCTATGCTAAAAGGATATACTTACGGGTATCATTTTGAAAGCGAAACGTTTTATCTCTTTTTGAAGAGATTACTGATAAGGTATTATTGAGGCACAACTTCTTTGTGAGAGAGAATGAACTTCCGGTTGAAATGGGTTGTTTTCTTAAAGATAACCGATGGGAAAGATAGGCAATTTCTGCCATGTTTGGGAACAAGTTGCCATCATCTATGTGTCATCCTTTTTGCAGCATATCCGCTTAGGTTTTTTGAGGAACTAAATAAAAAATTGATTTGGTTATTTGAAATATTTGCAATAATAAATATAAATAGTTAGTGGTCGATCCCATTACCCGTTAATTTTTTACGGGTAATATAGCTGAGGGAATTGAACCCGGCGGGTAAACCGATTTCGCTTTCTCATCTACTGATTTGTGATATATGAACCATTTATAAGTATATGCATTTTCTGTGTGGTTTTTTGCATATATGCCACACCACTCGATTGCATATGTATCACTACTATCCATTGTGCCACCACGTTGAGGGCATTTATATTCACTCAATTGATAACTGCCATATTATTGTATTTCATATAAGTTTTCCATTATATTCACATAATGTGCCAATTGAGGAACTGATTTTTATATTTTTATGAATTTTTATAAGTGTTTTTTATAGCGTTATATCGCATGCAATATCTTTTATATTTCTCAACACAATTTTTACTAAGAGTTAGTATGGAAAAAGAGTTTCGTTGAATTATTTCAAGTATTATATGAAAGATAAACAGAAGCGTCAGGTTTTCCACCAGGTGAGAATGGTACCTTCGTAGGTTTGTTTTAAGGAAATTGGAGAGGTTGTGAATCTACTGAATAATTTCCCTACTTAAAGTAGATCAATCGGTGCGGATATGTGCCACTAATATTCAATGCCATTCGAGTGGGTAAGCAAGATGGTGATGTCTACTGAATTCAGCTATATCGCTTTATGAGGGGACAGTGGGTGGTACAAGCAAGTTACGTAAAGTTACATAAAGCGCTCCTAAACAGGCGGAATATTGCTATGAGAATGCTGCGCGTTTGCTTTATTGTAAAGTAATTTGAATAGATGAAAGTGTTCTTTTTTATAAGTTCACTTCATCGGAGTTGAATTTGCAGTTGGGAGGGTTTTGTTCTGTCTCGGAGCTGCTCCTTGGGGATAAAGTCGAGATTACGAAGATATAGATAGTGGCATTTAGTTTGTTTTAAACAACATCATCTAAAATGAAACTACGATTGAACGTTTTCTGTATACGATATCGATCAATTATAAACAGGTGGAAATAGGTAGAGTATTAAAGCATTCATATAGTTTCGAAGGCTTAAAGATGTGTGAACAGGTTGCATTTATGCTATTGCAGACAGGTTTTGAGCGATGACCACCAGGTGGATTAAGCGTCGACGTTTGTGGTGCTTATCGCAATAAACGGATTGAATGCGACAACAACCGGTAGTGGGATGAATCCTCTGCCATATCCCAGCTGTAATTACCGTAAAGGGGAGCGATACCCTGAATCGAGGTCGTCCGTTACGGTACGCATCATCATGGCGGAAAGTGAAAAGTCATTCACAACAATCAAATTATAGGCAGACACTTCACCTCATTGTGTTTGGCGTTGTTTGCGGTTGTGATGTGTGGTCATCTTGTAATAACCTTCGATGATGTATAACGCAATCGGATTTTATTAGATCATTTTTAAGGATCAATCCTCGAAAACATTATCAATGACCTTTGAACTTTTCGGTTGATGCGCTAATTGTTTGATCAGTGAGACTGCAACTTCGGTTGATTTTGAGTGAAACTTACTTTTTTCTTAGTGAGGATTTATGCAATCGAAATATAAATAATATTGCGGCATTATCATTTAATTGACGAGAATAAAGTTTTTTAGGGAATAATAATAGCAAAAAAATGGCCATAAACTTAATCGTCTCCAATTGAAAGTCTATAGCGTTGACTCATCAAATTTGCGGACTTTATTTGTACTTCAAGTTTTAGCGCCTAAGTCGATCAAATTGACCATTATAATACGCGCCCCATTCGGGTGTTCAAATTACCAGATCACATTGAACTCGTCGCCCATCCCCCATAAACTATAGCAAAAGCGTTTCGGCAAACGTCATAGGCGTATCGGCAAATTTGGGCGGTCCCCTAAATTCAAAAAAAAAAATGGTATCCATCAATGGCACTCTCCCAAAAACCGCCCATAATCATTGGTTACCTATCGGCAATTCGCACTCCCCTCCGTTGTGGATCGTCAACCGATCACCGTTTTGCAATTTTCATTCATCAATGAATATCCTTTATCTACTCGTCTTTACTTTACCAATTATACGGACATGTGCGCCACCTGGATTTGTACCAAGTCAAGATCCAAGTAAGCCATTTATTAGCTTCTTCATATCCATCTTTTCGATAGGAATACTCTTCATTTGAATGTTAGTAGCGTATCCTTCTGAAGGTCCAATACTCAAAATACCATATATAAGAGTATAGTATAGGCTTTTGGTTTAGTACTTTTTTATACGATCATATTTAGTAATCTATGTTTACTATTTCAGATAATCGTTCCGGCATTCCCATATATATATTTTATGTTTATTATAAATAAAAGACATTAATTTTTTATATTCGTTTTTTTTTCGATTGAGAGGAGGGAATTAGATTTTAAATTATCTAAAATTATCGAAAAGTTTATAATATTTTTGAATATTTTCAATTGACTAAAAATATTTTTTTTTTTTACCTATTAACTCGAAATGCAATATTCAAAGATTGGTTTCATTTTATTAATATATGCAAATCTTTTGAAAGTTTTCGAAATATCCATATAGAAAAAAACTTCAACTATATCCCTAATTACCGTTCAATATCGTAATAGGCCGATATCCACACCTCATACTCAGATTCCATGAAATACGAGCAATGACGGTCTTTATGTAATATATGGTACGTTGATTGTTTTACCTGAAGTGGTCATCTTCTTGAAGCTTCTACTTACTTGAACAACTTGTAGTAGTTGAAGATAAGTGGTACTGTAAAGGCTTTATACCGTATTGAAGGAATTATCTACCGTATATCACTTACCTCAGGATCTGTAAAATGATTTTTTTTTTTCAGCTTTTGTGAATGCGCGTTGCTCGGATCTAATATTATATCCAGTGACTGCAGTTGATCAAAGCGATCAATATCGATTCGACTATAGTGACGTCAGTTTTGGCAATACACATAGTCAAGGTGCTACAGTTGCAATTACCTGCACAACCGGTGGACAACCTGCCACAGTGGAAGGATATGATCAGGTATTGCCATTACTACCTTTACATATTACTCGATAATAACTGTAGAAACACTTTAGAGTGGAACTGTTTGCTTATTTATCTAAGTGAGTATATAGGTAGATTAACTGTCGTGTTATTGCACCTTACTTGTCCTGTTACTGTAGCTTACTTGTCCTGTTACTGTGGCTTACCTGTCGGGTTACTATACCTTACCTGTCCTGTTGCTGCCCATTTTTTTGCTTGATTTTTCGATGTTCAGCGACCATAGCGGACATAACAATGATTGATTATTGCTGAATGGGTCATAGAGAACCGAATAGGCGAGTCTCTTCGACTACCATTTATATTGAATAGATATTGTAGTTCAATCAGTCTCTCTACTTCTCCTTATTGTTTGCATCTTCTCAAGTTGTTTTGCCTATATGTTCTTTTCTAATTCCTATATCTTTAAAAAATTGCATAAAAAATATTATTTTGAAATTTTCTTTTCTATAATTTATTTTTTTGTTTCTTTTGTTTCTTTTCATTTTTTGTTTTTTTCATAAAAAATATTTTTTGAAATTTCTTTTTCTTTGATTTACCTATAACTAAACATTTTTTTTATTAAAATAACTACCTTTGCAAATCATAGCTTAGAATAGTGTTGCATAGAAATTTAATTCGATATACCTATTCCAAATGAGAGTCGTATTATTCAAGAAGATAATTTTTGCATATAAAAGCATCGAATTAGGTACTTTCGAAACTGACTACATTCAATGCACATTAAGGTTGCTTAGAACAAGGAAAAAGCATAGAGCACTTGAACATTGAATAGGTATATATATAATATCCACAGGTAAATGTATAGCATCGAACAGGTATATATATAATATCCACAGGTAAATGTATAGCATCGAACAGGTATATATATAATATCCACAGGTAAATGTATAGCATCGAACAGGTATATATATAATATCCACAGGTAAATGTATAGCATCGAACA